>CAUYLG010021025.1:0-65761 GCA_963573385.1 Cacajao melanocephalus | reverse complement strand
GAGTCAGGGAGTCTAAAATCACTTCAACAGAATCATCCATTTTTAGTTCCTGCTTCCTCATAGCTCGACTGCCTCCAGCAAAAGGGGGAAATGTGTCCGGGCTCAAGCTCACATTATGGCGGAGGCACAGTCAAAATGCCTCTATGCTGGAGCGATCCCCACAGGACTACAGGCATGCACTACCACGCCCAGCTAATTTTTGTATTTTTGGTAGAGATGGGGTTTCACCGTGTTGGCCAGGATGGGCTCGATCTCTTGACCTCATAATCTGCCCGCCATTGCCTCCCAAAGTATTGGGATTACAGGTGTGAGCCACCTTGCCCGGCCTTCTTACTGGTTTTATGCCCAGTCTACACCCCTTTAGTTAATTTTTCTCATTGTTGCTAGAGGGATCTTTTTTCTGTGATCGTGTCCCTTAACGGGACAGTCAACACTTTCTACCATCTGGTCTTGTTCTACTTTTCTAGGCTTTTCTTCTCCCTCTCCCCTCCATATGAATAATGCTGCTATGGACATTAGAATGCAAGTCTTTGTGGGGCTGTATGTTTTTGTATCTCTTAGGTATATATCTAGGAGTGGAATTGCTTGGTTACATGGTAACTGTGTATAACATTTTGAGGAACTGCCAAACTGTTTTCCAGAACAGCTGCACCATTTCACATTCCCACCAGTTAATACATGTGGGTTCCAGTTTCTCCACATCCTTATTAACACTGGTTATTGTTGCTCATTTTGGTTATAGCCAACTCAGTGGGTGTGAACTAGTACCTCACTGTGGTTTTGATTTGCATTTCCCTAATAACTAGTGATGTTGAGCATCTTTTCATATGTTCATTAGCCATTCACGTAATTTTAAAGAGAGATGTTTATTTAAATCATCTGCCTATTTTTAAATTAGGCCATTTGTCTTTTCATTATTGAGTTTTAAAACTTCTTTATATATTGTGAGCATAAGTCTTTTATTGGATATATGATTTGCAAACATTTTTTCCCACTCTGTGGGTTCTTTTCATTTTCTTCGTGGTGTCATTTGAAGCACAGATCTTTTTAATTTTGATCTTGCCTGACTTACTAATCTCTTGGTGGCTTGTACTTTTGGTGTCGTATCTAAAAATCATTGCCTAACTCAAGGTCACAAGGATTTACTCTTGAAGTTTCTTCTAGGAGTTTTATAGTTTTAGATTTTTTAGTTAGGTCTATGATCCACTTTGAGTTAATTTTGTATGTGGTGTGAAGTTAGGGGTCCAAATTCACGTTTGTCATGTGGATTTCCAGTTGTCTTAGCACCATTTGTTGAAAAGGCTATTCTTCCCCCATTAAATTGTCTTGCTCCTCTACCCCTATGTATTTTTATAGTTTAATGTCCTTATTTGTGTTATTACTTTGACTTAGAATTATTTTCTTTTCTATCATTCTTCTTTTCCTATTGAAATGTGAGTATGACCTTCATCTTTCTCTATCAAGGTATATTTAGATTTACCATCTCAATAAAACTTCTCTAACCACCCAAGCTAAATTATTGCTCCCTCCTTTGTGTTCCCATAAATAGTATTTATTTTATGCCTGGATTATGGCATGTGTCTTCTTGTACTCTAAATAGCTGTGTGCACTTCTATCTCTTCTACTGCACTGTGTGTTCCTTTTGGAAGGACTTACTCATGTATGCGTGCTCTGTACAATATGTGGAAACTGGTAGGCATTCAGTAAATAGTTGCTGATTAGGTGAATGGAGAAGTGAGTAAATGAACAAATAAATGAATGTCCTACATGAGAATACATTTCTATACTATGGAAGTAGGTTCTGGTTTTTTGTTTTTGTTTTCGTTTTTTTAAAACAACCAAGAGTCTTAGGGGAATATGGAAAATACTACAATGAATGGTGGTGGGTATCACCATTTCAGACCAAAGGCAAACTCTGACGATCGTTCCAAAGGACGAGACCCTCATTACTGAGTCCTTACATTTCCCCTCAAAGTTACCTGTCTTTCACCAGTGTAATATGAGGTATAACACCAGGATTGGGATTATGATGTGGGGGATGGTACAGACCTCTGCTTAACCGACACCTCTCACATTCATTTAATGATTTGTCACAGTGCTTCCCTCTCCCACTCTATAACCCCTAAGTACAAGATGAGTGTCAGTATTCTGCATGATACTCCAGAAGCTGGGCACCACTTCCAGAAGGTCACATTTAGAAAGCCAAGCCACGCCACCTACTCTGGGAAAGCACATTCTGTTTGGGCTCTTCCACGGCTATTAGTAAAGCCTAGTTGACTTTACTTGGCTATCAAGTAAGATACAGAAATGTTATAGAAAAATACATTGCTCTTTTGCAGGCATATAGGGTCTTCTGCTCCATAGCTCTGAAGGCAAGCCCAAAGAGCTAGTAGTCAGGAAAATCAGGCTCAGCTCTAAGCCTGTGCTTACCCAGGACTTCTAGTGTAAAGCAGCTAGTGCTGAGACAGCAGAATCCCATTGTAACCTATAGTCCAGAGATGAGAAAACACCCACATTATTGGCTTCCTGGGTCACAATGAGAGGGCTTACTTTACACCACCATATACTTGGGGATGTGATATGATTTGCAACATAACTGAGTCCACGAGAAAGCCAGGTGTGGGACTCATGAAATTTTGCTGTATTTCTTCCATGTCAAAGCAACAAAAATTAATAAGAATCTTTTGTGCATATTGAAAAAAGAGTCAAACTATCAGCCCTGTATAAGCACGTTCTTCCCAACGTATACATGTAGCCTCTGAACATCTGCGAAGCAGCATTACCACTGAGGAGTTTGCTGGAGTTTTGGAACAAGTGAGTAACAGCCAGAGAGCATAAAGAGCAAGGAAAACTTTCAGCTCGTAGACTCACAGATGGGCTTTCTGCTGAAATGATTAACAACTATTGTCAGATCTGCAAATAGTGACCACAGAACACCTGCACTTGTTTCATGTGTTTAAATTCACATTTATTAAAATGGGCTGGGTGTGGAGGTGCCTGCCTGCAGTCCCAGCTACTTGGGGGTCTGAGGTGGGAGGATGACTTGAGCCAAGGATGTCAAGGCTGCAGTGAGCTGAGATTGTGCTGCTGCATTCCAGCTTAGGTGACAAAGTAAGACCTTTCTCAAAAAAACCACACTCATTTATTAAAATAAACAATAGCTCATTTATATAACAAAAATGTAATTGCCATAATAGTTTTCAGAATTCATACATGGTTTAACAAGGTCAAGAACTACATTCAGTTATTTAACATGAATCTGTGTTAGAATTAAAGACCGAATACTAACAGTTATTCACAGGTGAGATGAATAATTGAAAAATTCCCCAATTTTTTGGGCTTCTATTATGCTAACTTCCGTAAGTTAGAATATCTAAGTTGATTAGAAATGTGTGGTAAGTAAAAGCTTGGATGATTTTCATGGGTCTTGCTGTTTATCTAAGTATGGCATGCTTAACAAACCTTAGTAACAGATGTGCTTTGAAAATTAAGATAAGACTGAACGTAATTTATATATTTCCTACTTATTTAATACTTTTTGTTTAGTTATAGGAAAAAGGCATATGCAGCCATTAGGCATATACATACATAGCAAGAAAGGCATACTGTGCATGTTACTTTGTGAATCTCTATTTACCAGCAGCTCAATATAATTTCACATCATTTGAAGCTGTCTGCCTGAGCCAATGGAGAATGGTCTGTCAGTGATTGCGTGAAGTGCCTATGTAATACAGAAACTCAGACTAGATAAGTGAGTCTCAAATGTTAGGGTACCACAGAATTACCTGGGGAGCTTGTTAAAAATACAGATATCTTGGCTCAAGAGTACCTGTATTTTGACCAAGCTCACCTAGGTGGCTGGTGTGTACCAATATTTGTAAAACATTGAGTTTGGTGACCTATAAAATCTTTTTAAACTCTAAGATTATATGAGCCTATAAAACAGGTATATATGTGTCTTGAAAGACCTCATGATATTAAAATTTAATCAATTAAAAGAAAACTTATTTTGAAAGTCTCTTATAAAGGAAACCAATGTTTTAGCCTCTCTTCTTTGTTCCTAGTTGTCCCTCCAGTGAGTTTGTGTCACTCTTCACAATATATATATATATATATATTTCTCCTCCTCACATGTGATTCCCACATGTTCTACAGAGTCTAAAGGCGTATGAGGTAAGCTTTATAACATAGCTCAGTGTGTTAGGGCTAAGTGTGCCTCCCTTCCATTATGTCAACTCACCACCTGAAAAGGGACGAGGCAGATCCACTGACAACTAATCGGAAGGTTTCTGTGAAACAAAGAGAAAGTACTCCTTGCTTCAGAAAGTATTTGTTTTTTTCTTGCTTAGTTCTAGTTACAACCAATAGCAAATGGCAGAGGATTTAATCCAGAGCCCCTAGGAGGCTGCGGGGCTAAGCCTGAGCAAGTCCAGACTGTCCTGCCAAAGCCCATGTGGAAGGAGATATAGCTCCTCTGTTTGCTCCTTCCCAGAAGGCTAGGACCTCTTTTCTGTATTAGTGGAAATTAAATCCATAAGACATGGCAATGTAAAATAAAACTCCACAAGGGAGGGTCAAAAGCTACTTAAGAAATACTTTTTTTTCTAATTTAAACTTCTACTGCCCTGGAAATAAGAACATAACCCCAATGAAGCTAATAATGCCTCTGGAATGACATTCTTTCGTGAACCTTGAAGAAGAGAATATTCTATTTTTATAACGTTGAATGTAAAGACTCATGTCTTTGCCACACGGGTCAGAATTACACAGCCTCATTAGTAAGGAAGAGCTCTGTTGGTAGTTTTTAAATTATTGGCCTATAGTAACTTATGAGAACTTGCTGGCACAGGAAGAGAAACAGTTGATTCTGAACAGGCTGTGGCTCTGATTGCTTACATACTGTAAAACAATTATTTCACTAGTAGAACCAGAATATTATGCCTGCCTTTCTCCTCATCTCCATCACAGTTTATCGTTCACCACTTATTGCATTTCTCTTAAGGCATTAGGGAGTCTTTTATGGCAGAAACATTTTATGCAGAAAGACAGGTTTCCAGAAAACAAAATCCTGTGTGTATGTACTTGAGTACATGCAATTCCGAAAGGAAGAAAAACACGGCTGAAGTTTGCTAAAAGAGGATTATACTAGCTAAGTTTATCATCTTAATTACTGCAGCTGACTATGTAATCAACAACTTGGACTGATTAAAGTTATAAGAACATTCATTATGGAGAGGAAATAAGTCTAGCCTGTAGGCTGCTCAACTAATGAACAGCGAAAACAGGATAATTTCAAACTGGTGAAAGAAGAATATATGTAAGAAGTATGCTAGACTCTAGAAAAGACCTGGAGCCCCTACCACAGTCAGCCCATGTGACTGAGACATTACACTATTCTTTAATGGACTTGAATTGTAGGACATGAAGGTTTGGAATGAATGTGCGAGCATATTAAACCAAGCACAATTTCACAGATTTAAATTAAGAAGGAACAACTTTGGTATGGAGTAGTAAAACCTAATTTTCTTTTTTAAAAAATATAAAACTGATTGTAAAAAAAAAAGTTTTAATTATTTCTAATCAGACATAAAAGGGAACACATCAGACTTACTTTGGGGGCATTTTTTTAAGTCTACAGTCCTCCACCCTCCACACCTGGTTTAAAATCACTGCCAGGTGAGCTGCTGGTGATGGGAACGTGTCAAATCTGCATTCGGGTGGGGCAGGACAGAAGACTGGAAACTACTGGCCCAAACTGTGAGATTTTAAAATATCTTCCAGACAATTTTATCATTCAATTACTTATATGTGGTATAAAAGTAAATTTCAGCCAGCTGCTGAACTAAAATGGTTATCCGTGATTGAATTTATAAGTAATGAGGTTTTATTGATTGATTGATTGATTTTTGAGATGGAGTCTCACTCTATCACCCAGGCTGGAGTGCAGTAGTGCGATCTTGGCTCACTCACTGCAACCTCTGTCTCCCAGATTCAAGTGATTCTCATGCCTCAGTCTCCCAGATAGCTGGGATTACAAGCATACACCACCATGCACAGTTAATTTTTGTATTTTTAGTAGAGATGGGGTTTTGCCATGTTGGCCAGGCTGGTCTTGAACTCCTGACCTCAGGTGATCCACCCACCTCAGCCTCCTAAAATGCTCAGATTACAGGCAAATAATGAGGTTTACTTCATTATAAATGATATAATGTAAAAGAAAATATATTTTATCCATAATCCCATGACTTATTGTCATTGTCATTTTGGGTAACATAGGTGGCAGCTAGTCTGAGACGAATGGTCCCATTTGCCCAGGGCAGAGTGGGGTTTCCTGGACGTGGAACTATCAGTGCTAAAACCAGGAAAGTTCTGGGAAAAGTGGGAAGAGGTGATCAATAGAAGACTAACACAAGAACTGTTCATCTGAACCCAGGAACCCCAGGCAACTCACAAAAACATGAGAGATAAAATGGTTGTTTTCAGCTACTAAGTTTTGGGGTTGTTTGGTTCCCTCCCTGTTTCCCTCCCTGCCTCCCTTTTTCCTTTCCTCTTTCCTCCATTCCTCTCTCCCTTCCTTCCTCCTTTTCTGCCTTTCTCCCTTCCTCTTTCTTCCTTTCCTCCCTTCGTCCCTTCCTTCCTTCCTCTCTCACTATTAAATTATACACATAGCTTTGTAACCTGATTTTAAAAATAACTGTATGTTACAAACATGTTTGCATGTTTTAAAATATTTCTCTTCAACATGAATTTTAATGGCTACATGGAATTCCTTTTTTTTTGAGATGGAATCTTGCTCTGCCACCCAGCCTGGAGTTCAGTGCTGTGATTTCGGCTCACTGCAATCTACACCTCCCTGGTTCAAGCCATTTGAAGGCCTCAGCCTCCTGAGTAGCTGGGACCACAGGCATGCATCACCATGAGCCTGTGGTCCCAGCTACATAAATTTTTGTATTTTTAGCAGAGACAAGGTTTTGCCATATTGGCCAGGCTCTTCTCTAACTCCAGACCTCAGGTGATCCACCTGCCTAGGCCTCCCAAAGTGCTGGGATTACAGGCATGAGCCACAGTGCCAGCCTGGAATTCTATTGGAGTGTACTACAATCTGTTTAACAAGTCCCATATTGTCGGATAACTATGTTGCTTCCCATTTTTTACTCTTACAAACAATGTCCTTATAGCTAAATCTTTACATACAAACTCCATGATGGCTTCTTCATGATTAATTCTTAGAAGTGAAATTGCTGAGTCAAAAACTATTATTTTGAAGGCTTTTGATGAGTATTGCCAAATTGCCCTTCTTACATATGCTATTTTATAGACCCACTGACCATATACGAGAATACTCATCTTGCAAACACTGGGTTTGCAACAACAAAACGAACTCCCAAACTCTTTCCAACTTGACAAGTTAATGAGACTTCCTTATATTCTACAGTCTGAGGCACACCACAGTGAAATCTCTCTGGTGAATTTACTATTGTGCCATGAGAATATGTTCTGAGCAGCAGCTCTTGATGTTTACATAAACCATCACTTAAGCCCTCAACACCATCAAATATTTATTTAACATCCACCGTGGGTTAAGAATCGCAACCCAGGGTCCCAATGCAACTTAGAATCTAAAGGAAGGACTGGAGGCACAGTTCCTTGTCTTTGCCTTGGGAATATTTTTAGTAACTTGCTTCTTTTCCTTTTCTCTCTAGAGCTCTATAAAACCAAATCATGGGAAAATTAAGCAGTTTTTAAAATTAAATATTTTACATTGTGAAATGTAAAATACTTTCATAAAAGAACATCATATATATATATATACATTAATGAAGAAAACATCATTAGTTGGGTGCGGTGGCTCACTCCTGTAATCCCAGCACTTTGGGAGGCTGAGGCAGGTGGATCATTTGAAGTCAGGAGTTTGAGACCAGCCTGGTCAACATGGTGAAACTGGGTCTCTACTAAAAAATACAAAAATTAGCTGGGCATGGTGGTGGGAGCCTGTAATCCCCAGTACCCAGGAGGCTAAGGCAGAATCATTGCTTGAACCCAGGAGGTGGCGGTTGTAGTGAGCCAAGATTATGCCATTGTACTCCAGCCTGGGTGACAGAGCAAGACACCGTGTAAAAAAAAGTCTTAACAAAAATTGGGCTTCTATTGGACCACCATCTAACTCAAGAAATGGAACATTGCCGACACCTGAAAATCCCTACCCTTTCCCACCTATCCTTATGGAATTGCAATCTTGTTCCTGCCAGAGAAAGGCAACCATCATTATAACTCTAGGATGATCATTTCCTTCCTTTTCTCTCTTGTTATACCATTGTTTAGTTTTGCCTGCTTTTAAATTTTATATCAATGAAATCACAATGAATTGTTCTTCTTACTTGCTGTTTTTGCTCAATATTACATAAGCGTCATCCATTTAGTGGCAGGTAGCTGTATAACATTTCACAATATGACTGTGCCACAAATTTTAATCCTTCTATTGTTGATGGATTTGGGTTATTACCAACTTCTGGCCTTTGAGCCAGTCTAGGATTCATGATGTAACGATGGAGCAGATGCTTTGAGGTAGTAAACTTCAAATTACATGCAGAAATACATCTAATCTTTTAAAAATATTAGTTCCTTTGTGACAGATATTTCCCCCCCAGTGCTTTCAGCTTTGATGACTGAATGGTAGCTTTCATTGTGAGAATCCTATCATCTTGAATCCCTGTCAGTGACAGCTGTTTAATGAGGGTTTTTTCTTTCCTCCTACTTTGCACTGTGTGTGCAAGTCATCTCACTCAGAAAACACCCACGTGGTGGGGATGGCCCCTACGGCAGCTGGCCTGCGCTTCATTCTTGCCACACTTGCTGTTCTCAGTGAAAAACTGAGAGTTCCTGGAAAATGTATGGGTTCAGAAATTGGATGAACATGAGGCTAAAGGACTTGGCCTGGGAAGGAAAAGAAGACATATCATGTTTTCCAATCTCAATCCATCTCTAATCCCACCAAGTTAGAGATGGATTGCGATTATAACCATTGTGAAGGGAGGTGGGAGAGGACAGGTACAGATAAAACAATGTTGGGCATGGGTTAATGGTTTGTGAGAGGTTGGGTACTGGGTAGGGTAGGTAAATTTACGTCATTATCTTTAGTTTTGTGTATGTTTAAAAATTGTCCACAATAAGAAGTAAAAAGAGGGTTAACTAAGATGGTAAATTTATAATGTTAACCCCATTTCTAGTGCGAAATGGACCTAATAAGCATTACTTGCTCACCTTTCCTTCCATCTGGGTGAATGACATTTCCAGCACCGAAGGACAGCGTAGACATGGAAATACATTTCATGGTGTGCCAGTGGGCGTGGTGGGTCTCAGGGATGCAAGCGTGGGTGAGACTCACTGTGCGTTCGTGAGGAGCTCTGGTGAGTGGGAAGGAGACAGGAACACTTGAAGAGCATGGCAGCCTTAGAGAGGCGGTGGGCTGAGGAGGCTCGCTCTGTGTTCAGAAATTGGAACAGGTTGTAGAAAGGATGCCATGTGGCTATTAAAGCAAACTCCACCCATTTTAGAATTTTCCTTGGAAGCAGCCTCAATGTCCAGAAAAGAGTGGGAAAAAGCTTCCCGCTTTTCAAATTTGTTCTTTTTTGAGTCATGCAGCTTTATTTCTAAGAATAAACAATTAATGCTTCTAGTCGTAGTTTCCTTGGACAGCTAAACTGTGGATTAAACAGGAATTTGGGAGCTAACCCCAAAATCTAAATGCTCCTGAAGGGGCTGTTATCTCTGCATAAATTCTTCATAAAACTGAAAAGCTATCTGGTAGGTGCTGAAAACAGGTCAAACAAGATAGCAGATGTCATGTTTGGGTAGTATACACACACATGGGAAAGCACAAAGATTGGGTTAGTGTGCCAAAGTAAGAAGTGGATCACACTTTCAAAATGCTAAGCGCTAGCCAGATGGGGGGCAAACACGCACCTGAATGTTGTTGTATCTCTGTGTAGAAGAAACAACAGCAACTGGGAGGGCCAGTGGCATTCATTCAAACCCACAATTTCATGGTGTTAGGTCCTTTTATTTTTTTTTAAATTTTTTTGAGACGGAGTCTCACTCTGTCACCAGGCTGGAGTGCAGTGGTGTGATCTCAGCTCACTTTAACCTCTGCCTCCTGGGTTCAAGCAATTCTCCTGCCTCAGCCTCCCAAGCAGCTGGAACTACAGGCACGCGCCACCATGCCCAGTTATTTTTTTTTTTTTTTGTATTTTTAGTAGAGACAGGGTTTCACCATGTTGGCCAGGATGGTCTTGATCTCTTGACTTCATAATCTGCCTGCTTCGGCCTCCCAAAGTGCTGAGATCACAGGCGTGAACCACCACGCCCAGTGTTAGGTCTCTTTTTAAGGCATGTGAGCAGCTCTAATCGTTTGTTTCTGGAATTCTGTAAGTCTAGTCCCTGTGTTTAGTTCAGCTTCTTCTGGCTTCCACTCATCATTAACCGTCTACTCAGGTACTTTGGGGTTAGAGAGGTAGGCTTTTGCATCATATTGTAAATAGTGTCTTCACCACGTGGGGTACATTTTTGTGGTTAAGTAGTTTTTAAATACCTCTTCCAAAGATAGGGAAAACAAAGACCAATTTTTGAATTGTATCTGTTTCATTTTCCAATAGGATTCTGGATTTTTGGTGGAAAAGTCTGTCACATGGGATCTACATCTGATAATGAACTTGGCAGAAAGACCGAGATGAACCAGAGGTTGTTCTCATGAGCCTCACTAACCCTATTTTGGATGGCTTCCATTGTGTGGGGCATGTCACTATGGGTCTTTGTAAAATGAGGAGATCAATGTCTGTCTTACTGGAGGCTCAAAGGGCATGATATATGTAGCAGGTTTAGGATGGTGCCTCACACAAAAAGCAGCTTTTGTTGCTAATATATTAGGAACCTAATAATGGGACCTTTTTTTGTTGCTGAGGAGAGGTATGGCTTGTAAATAACTATCAGATAAACAGCTGATAAAACTAAAACTAACTAGAAGTCTACACAAATGATATACAGTGGGATGGTCATGCTGCTATTCTGCTGA
Organism: Cacajao melanocephalus; assembly: GCA_963573385.1. NCBI lineage: Eukaryota > Metazoa > Chordata > Mammalia > Primates > Pitheciidae > Cacajao > Cacajao melanocephalus. The sequence continues at coordinate 54,693 of CAUYLG010021025.1, read as the reverse complement.
CTCTGTTTGGCCTGAATGGGCTCAGTCTTACCTGTAGGTCTTCCCAAATTGTTGCACACCAAGAGCCTGGTTTTCTCTTCCTTTCTATTCTTTCCTTTCAGCCCCATTGCTGAGTAGTGCTAAAGTCCAGCAAGCCTATCTGATGTTAGCTCCAAGTTGTAGATGAATATCCTGGGTGTGTACATGTTTCCTACATGCATATTGGTACATGAACTTGTCTTTGTTAGATCTATATTCTGTTGGTCCACAGAAATGTGCTGACTCCCCAAAAAAGTTCAGTGACACCTGAAATGTGCTTCCACAGAGTGTTTTCATCTCTGTATACTATGTCCAAGTTTCTAAATGAGACTTTCATGAATGTTAGACAATGTTTACAGCTTGAGTTGCAACAGCTTTACAGCTGGACTTTTCTTATTGTGCCTTCAATTTTCAGGAAGGAGTAAACTTATCCTCTAAAGAACCAGATAATAAATATTTTGGGCTTTGCAGGTCACATACAGTCTATGTCACATATTCTTCTTCTGTCCTCTAAACAATCCTTTGAAAATGTAAAAGTAATTCACTGTGGGTGGGATAGGAGGGGTGAAGGAAGAAGGGTAGCTATAAAATTAGGCTGAGGCCAGAGGCCCTCAGCTATAATTTACCTACCTATAAGACATCATAGTGGGAGATACTGAAAAAAACAATACAAAGCAAAACGGTGATCCTCGGTGATCCTGCTACGCAAACTTTGGGGAATCAGTTTGGAACTGATTGATTGGTTTCCCATTCCTGACTCATTCTTTTGGTAATGGGAAGTTGAATCCATCAAGCCCCACCAACCTTCCTTTGTAGCCACATCATTGTGGAATAAACTTGAGAGGACTATAAATTTCTCTTCTGGACTGAGCAGTAAGTACTTCATTAGTAAGTGTCATGAGTCCTGTGGTAACAATTTGTAAAGTCCTTTGAGGAGAAAGGCAAAATCATAAATATTAATTATAGCCATTGTTTTGATGAAAGGAGGATTACTGGAGGCACAGAAGCCTCTAAATCTACCTATTAAACCATATTCTAGCTCTTAAGTTCTCGAATAAAGGGGTTAATTATACTAGAAAAAATTCCATGAGATTCTTCTGTGGTCTGAGGTCTAATAAAAGGTTCACTTTTCATATAACATTATTTTAGAAGTGCTTTCCAAAGCTCAGAGTCATTTTCATGAGAAAAAATTTTAATAAAGAAACTTTAAACTACTGTGTGTTTCATCAGGAATGCAATGCAGTAATAGAGTCAGGTTATTGGTGCAAAGCCCCAGATTTTAGTGTTAAAATGAACCCCATCTACAGGGTGAAATTTTTAAGGAGGTATAAAACACACTTAAGGCTTTTTGAAATAGTTATAAAGAGAAAAAAAATCTGAATGAACATATTTTTTCATATTTTATATGTGTTACCATGGAGAAAATAATTAGAAAGTAACTTTAAATGAGTGACTTCATTTAGATTAAAATGTTTCTTTTGTGAACTCCTACACTAGCTAAAAAGCCATAAAGTATGCTGGTAGAAGGTCTTGATAATTTACTATCCTTATAAATGTCATCTTTTAAAATGCCGATGCTTAAAAATGGAAAGGGATGATGTGTCACCATGTTAAAGGAAACTTATTTAGAAAAAAAAGGAGCATGGCAAAATTCAAATGAATGAGTGGGCTATTAAGTTTTAATTTGTACATAGGCCTATGAAAAGATTAGGCTAAAGGCTTGGTTTTTAGCATCATTTTTCTTATAAAAGTAAAAATTATAAAATATAAAAAAATTATTTAAAAAAATTATGTGTAATTCTGTCATCCAGAAAAAGCCATTAAAAGTTTATTGTCTCTAGTTATTAAGCTGTTTTTAACAAAATTAGATAATATAATGAGTCAGTATTGTTTTGTAACTAACTTTTTTCACTTATCAGATCATCTTTGGATACTATCTGTTCATGTAACTTTTATCAAAAGCTTTATTTTTGTAAGATCATTTTAATGGCCATACAAGTTTGACTCTATGACTGTACCATAGCTTGCTTACCAGTCCTGTTGGATATATAGTTGTATTGGTCAGATCTCAAATAAATTCTGATCTCAAATAAATTTACCCTAAAAGGAGAATTTGGTGGTGGTTATAACAGGAGAGGAAGAGATGGGGTAGGCCTCTGAGTCATTTGGCTCCAGAGCTGGAAGAAGCATCAGGACTGTCTTTCCATTTCTCTGTCTTAAGTCTTGCTTCTGTTGCTGTCATCACTCATCCTCCATCACTTCAAATGACTTCGTGAATGGAGATGGCCATACGCAGTTCCAGAGTTACAGGGCAATTCCTGGGGGAAGGCTTAGCAATGCCAAAGGAAAGAAAGCTCCTTTTTCCAGCTTAATTTGGGAAATCTCCAGAAAAGAAGGGCTCAGAAAGGCTTACCTTTAGGCAGGTGCTCAATCCTGGACCACCTGATAGAGACATTGAGGGTTACTCCAATTACCTGGGCCTTGGTCATGGGCCTTTCTGTGGTCAAGGGGAGAGCCAGCAGGGGTAGAAGACATAGACCCATTGAAATGGGGGGAAGCCCAGTTTTATTTTTCCTGATAGGAGGTGGGGGAGGCCAGTTCCAGAAGACTGGAAAATATGGTACTGCTAAGGTGAATATGAGCCTTGTCCATTACTTAGGCTGTTACCAGTTTATACAATTAAAATTGAGCTTGTAGTTAAATCTTGAAGAAAAGTTTTTAAATAGAGGTCAAATTGATGTCAGCAAGATGGTCAACTAACTCCCCCTAAAAAGATGAAATAAAACAATGAACAAACAACCTCATTTCAACCAGAGTGACTAAAAGAGAGTGCTGAGCACAGCAAGGGTGTGGCAGAAACCCTGCAGAGCACAGAAACTCAGGATGGCTGAATGGAGAAGGGAGCAGAACACCTTGCCTCTGTCACACCATCTCTTCGGTTGGGATTAGCTCAGGACTCCACCTCCTGAGCCACTCTAAGCATTTGTGCCCTGGAACACAGCACTGCTGTGGCTGCCTGTGGCTCATGTCAGACCCAAGACCAAGAGGGATCCCCTCAGTCAAGTCTCCCCACTATTGGGGAAAATAAGAACAGGAGGATTCCTAAAGCCCTTGCCACCAGGAATTCATAACATCTACCTTGCCATCACTGCCGCCACAAATTCCTGCAGCCTAGGCCACTGAGGCACTCATGGTCATCACTGATGTGGATTACAATGGAAGAAGCTGCATAGAGACTACACTAATGCACCCACTTGGACCTAAAGCCAATGTGCCCTATCCCACTGAAACCCTAGGACACAACTGTAGGTGAGAGTCTTTCCCTATGAAAACTACTCTATAAAATTGAAAGAGGCGACTGTTCTACCAGAGGTACAGATATCAACACAAGGACTAAAGAAACGTGAAAATGTAAGGAAACATGACACGACCAAAGAAACATAATAATTTTCTAGTAACTGACCCCATAGAAGTGAAAAATTATGAATTTCTTGCAAAGGAATTCAGAATAATAATTTTAAGAAAACTCAGCAAGGTACAAGAAAATACAGATAGACAATTCAATGAAATCAGGAAAACAATGAATGATTTGAATGAGAAATTCAACAAAGAGATAGATAGCATAAAAAGAAAACAAAGAGAAATCTCAGAGCTGAAGACCACAGTGAGTGAAATGAAAAATAGAGTTGAGAACTTCAAGAGCCAACTAGATCAAGCAGAAGAAAGAATTTCTGAACTTGAGGGCAGGTCTTTTGAAATAACCTACCCACAGGGGAGAAAAAATTAGGAAAAGATTAAAGAAAGCCTATGGGACTCACAGGACAACATTAAGTAAATATTTGCATTATGTAAGTTTCAAAGAGAAAAGAGATGGAGAAAGGCATAGAAAGCTTATTTAACAAAATAATTGTGGAAAATTTCCCAATTCTTGGGAGGGATATGGACGTGAATCTCAGAGATACCTAAACAGGTTCAGTCTAAAGAGGTCCTCACTGAAGCACATTGTAATAAAAATGTCAAAAGTCAAAGGCAAGGAGAGAATTTTAAAAACAACAGGAGAAAAGCATCAAGTGGCATACAAGAGCATTTCCATTAGACTACCAGTGGATTTCTCAGCAGAAATGTGGCCAGCCAGGATAGAAATAACTGAAAAAAGAAAATATATTTTCAAATAACTGAAAAAAGAAAAAAATCCCTGCCCGCCAAGAAGACTATACTCAGCAAACTATCCTTTAGAAATGAAGGAGAAAAAGTCACATACAAGCAAAAGGTGAGGAAATTCATCATCATTACACCAGACTTATAAGAAATGCTTTAGGGAGTACTTGAACTTGAAGCAAAATGATGATGATTAATCTCAAGAAAACATGAGAGTATAAAACTAATTAGTAAAGGTAAATTTGTAATCAAATTCAGAATACTCCATTACTGAAATAGGGGTGTGTAAATCTTTCATATCTGTAGTGTGAAGGTTAAAAGTCAATGGTTAAAAACAAGTATAGCTACAATAAATTGTTAAGGAATAAACAATGTAAAAACATGCAAAGTTATAAAAATATAAATTACAAGGGGGAGGATAAAAGTCTAAAATATTTGTATATGACCAAAATTAAATTATTATCAGCTTAAGTAGTCTATTATAACTTTAAGATGTTTTATTTAAGCCTCATGGTAACTAAAAAGCAAAAAATTATAGGAGATACACAAACAAAATAGAGAAAGGAATAAAACCCTAGCACTATAGAAAATCACCAGACCATAAAGGTGGAAAACAAGAAAGGAACAAACAAAAAAAGATCTACAAAACAACCAGAAAACAACAAAATGGCAAGAGCAAATTCTTGCCTATCAATAATAATCTTGAATGCAAATAGATTGAATTCTTCAATCAAAAGACATATGTGGGCTGGGTGCAGTGGCTCATGCCTGTAATCCCAGCCTTTTAGGAGGCTGAGGTGGGAGGATCACTTGAGGTCAGGAGTTTGACACCAGCCTGGTCAACATGGTGAAACCCCATTTCTACTAAATATGCAAAAATTAGCTGGGTTTGGTGGTGTGCACCTGTAACCCCAGCTACTTGGGAGGCTGAGGCAGGAGAATCATTTGAACCCAGGAGGTGGAGGTTGCAGTGAGCCAAGACTGCTTCACTGCACTCCAGCCTGGGCAATGGAGTGAGACTCTATATTAAAAGCAAACAAACAAAAAAACCCCAAAAGATGCAATGTGGTTGAATGAATGTGAATAAAAACAAAATAACAAAAAAAAAGACCTGACCATATGCTGCCTACAAAAGAGTCATTTTAGCTTTATGGACACACATGGGCAGAAAGTGAAAGAATGGAATAAGACATTCAATGCAATTAGCAACCAAAAGAGAGCAAAGCAGGTTTGGTTATACTTATATCAGATAAAATAGACTTTAATTCAAAAACTATTACAAGAGACAAAGATGGTCATTGGTTAAAAGTAAAGGAGTCAATTCATCAAGAGGACATAATAATTATAAATATGTATGCAGTCAATATTGGAGCACTTAAATGTATAAAGCAAATATTAATGGACATAAAGGAAGAAATAGGTAATAATACAACAAAGTAGGGGACTTCAAAAATGGATAAATCAACTAGATAGAAAATTAACATACTGAACTTAAACTGTACGTTAAACCAAATGGACATAAAACACATATATAGAACTTTCCACCCAATAGCAGTAGAATATACATTCTTTTCTAATGCACATGGAATGTTCTCTGGGCTAGACCATATGTTAGACTACAAAATAAGTATGATCAAGTTCAAGAAGACTGAAATTATGTCTAGTATTGTTTCTTACCACAGCAGTAAGAAACTTGAAATCAATAACAGAAAGTATCCGAATCTTGAAAAATTAACAAATATTTGGAAATTAAACATCATGCTCCTGAGCAACCAATAAGTTAAAGAAGAAATCAAAAGGGAAATTAAAAAATATATCGAGATAAAACAATAAAAACAACATTTCAAAACATATGGAATGCAGCAAAAGCAGTTTTAAGAGGGAAGTTTATAGCAATACATGCATACATTAAAAAAGAAGAAGGCTGGCACAGTGGCTCACACCGGTAATCCCAGCACTTTGGGAGGCTGAAATGGGAGGATCACTTGAGTTCAGGAGTTTGAGACCAGCCTGAGTAACATAGATAGACTCTGTCTCTACAAAAAATTAGAAAAAAAAAAAAATAGCTTGTCATGATGGTGTACACCTGTGGTCCCAGCTACTCGGGATGCTAAGGTGGGAGAATTGCTTGAGCCTGAGAGGTCAAGGCTGCAGTGAGCTATGATCACACCACTGCAACTATCCTGGGTGACAGAGTGAGACCCTGTCTTTTAAAATAATAAATTAATTAAAAATTAAAAAGAAAGATACCATATAATAGCCTAACATTATACCTTGAGAAGCTGGAAAAAGAACAAACTAAACTCAAAATGCCTACATTAGAAAAGAAGACAGATCCCAAATAAATAATCTGACATTATATTTGAAGAAGCTAGAAAAAAAAGAAAAAGAACAAAAAAACAAAGTTAGTAGAAGAAAATAATAAATATCAGAACAGAAAAACCATAGAGAAATCAACAAAACCAAGAACTGATGCTTTGTGGAAAAAAACAAAATTGACAAACCCTTAATTAGACTAAAAAAAAGAGGGAGAAAACTCAAATAAAATTAGAAATAAAAATGGAGACATTATAACAGATGTCTCAGAAATAAAAAATGATCGTAAGGGACATTAGGAAAAATTATATGTCAATAATTTGGATAACCTAGAAGAGATGAATACATTGCTAGGAAAATATAACCTACTATAATTGACTCAAAAAGAAATAGAAAGCTTGAACAAACCAATAACAAATATATTAAAGTAATTAAACACCTTCCAACAATGAAAAGCACTGACCCAGATGGCCTCAGTGATGAATTCCAAAAAACATTTAAAAAATAATTATTACCAATACTTCTTAAACTCTTTAAAAAAATAGAACTAGAGGGAATACTTTCAAATATATTTCATGAGGCCAGCATCACCTTGATATCTAAGCCAGACAAAGATACCTCAAGAAAATAATACTACAGGCCAATAAGTCTGATAAGCTTTGATACTAAAATCTTCAACAAAATATTAGCAAACCAAATTTAACAACACCTCAGGAAGGTTATACATCACAACCAAGTGGGATTTACCTCTGGTATGCAAGTGGAATTTTGCATGGCATGCTAATCAATCAATGTAATCCATATATTTAAGAGAATAAAAGAGAAAAAAACACATGAACCTCTCAATTAATCTAGAAAAATCATTTGACAAAATTCAGCATCCTTTCTTGATACAAACTCTTAACAGTTTAAATATAGAAGGAAACATCCTCAAAATAATAAAGACCATTTATGAAAAGCTCACAGCTAATATCATAATCAACAGGTAGAAATGAAAGTTTTTCTAATAAGATCAGTACAATACAGGGATGCCTTCTCTCACCACTTCTATCCAATGTAGTATTAGAAGTACTAGCAAGGGCAATTGGGTAAGAAAAAAAGGCATCTAAATTTAGAAAGATGAAACAAAATTATCTCTATTTGCAGATGATATTATTCTATATGTAGAACACCTCAAAGATACACACACACACACACACAAGTTTAGAACTAAAAAAATGAATTTGGTAAGGTTCCAAGATACAAAAGTCAACATACAAAAATCAATAGCAGTGGCTGGGTGTGGTGGCTCACACCTATAATCCCAGCACTTTGGGAGGCCGAGGTGGGAGGATCACCTGAGGTCAGGAGTGCAAGACCAGCCTGATCAACAAGATGAAACCCTGTCTCTACTAAAAATACAGAAATTAGCTGGGCATGGTGGCAGGCGCCTATAGTCTCAGCTACTCAGGAGACTGAGACAGTATAATTGCTTGAACCTGGGAGGTAGAGGTTGCAGTGAGCCGAGATTGTGCCACTGCACTCTAGCCTGGGTGATGGAGCAAAACTCCATCTCAAAAAAAAAAAAAAAAAAAAGTAGCATTTTTATACACAAATAATGACCATCTGAAAAAGTAATTAAGACAACTATCATATTTATAATAGCAGCAAAAAATTAAGTATCTAAGAATGTATTTAGCCAAGGGAGTGAAAGACTTGTATACTGAAGACTATAAAACAATGATGAAAGAAATGGAAGAAGACACAAATAAATGAAAAATTATCTTGTGTTCATGGGTGGCAAAAATTAACTTGTTAAAATGTCCCTAGTGCCCACAGCAATATACAGATTTAACACAATCTCTATCAAAAGTCTAATGGCATTTTTCACAGAAATAAAAAAACAAACAAACTAAAATTTGCATGGAATCACAAAAAACTGAGTAGTTAAAGAAATGCTGAGAAAGAAAAATGAAGTTGAAGGCATTACAGTTTCTGAATCAAAATTATATTACAAAGCTATAGTAATCAAAACAGTATGGTACTGGCATATAAACAGAAATATAGACCAATGGAACAGAAAAGAGAGCACAGAAATAAACCTAAGCACATATGGTCAACTGGCTTTTGATAAGAGCATGGAAAGGACACAATGAGGAAAAATTAATTTCTTCAATAAACAGTGCTGGTAAAATTGGATTTTTACATCAAAAGTATGAAATTGGACCCTTATCTTACACCAAACATGAAAATAAATTCAAACTGAATGAAAGACCTAAGTGTAAGACCTGAAGCCATTAAACTCCTGAAAGAAAACATAGGAGAAAAGCTCCTGGATGTTGGTATTGGCAATGATTTTTTGGATATCACACTAGAAGCTCAGGCAACAATAACAAAAATAAATAAATGTTACTACATCAATCTAAAAATCTTTTGCACAGCAAAGGAAACAATAAAATGAAAAGGCAATCTATGGATTAGGAAAAATATTACAAACCACATGTCTGATAAGGGGTTAACGTCAAAAATTTGTAAAGCACTCTTATAACACAATAGCAGAAAAATAACCCAATTAAAAAATAAGCAAGGGACCTAACCAGACATTTCTCCAAAGAAGACATAAAGATGGCCAAGAGGAATATGAAAAGATGCTCACCATTACTAATCATCAGGGAAATACAAATTAAAACCGCTATGCGATAGCGACCTGACATCTGTAAGGATGGTTATTATGAAAAAGACAAGACATAACAAATGTTGGCAAGGCAGTAGAGAAACCGTAGACTGGTACAGCCCTTATGCAAAACAGTGTAGAAGTTCCTAAGGAAACTAAAAATAGATTTATTATATGACCCAGCAATCTCTCTTCTAGGTATATACCCAAAGAAGAAGAAGTCACCACCTTGTAAAGATATCTGCTGTCCCATATTCATTGCAGCATTATTCACAATAGCCATTCAAAAATAATTCTCTCTGCTTCCCCCCATTTCTGCCTAAAATCAGGGCAGAAATTTTCCTTTTGTAAAGGAAATTTACATTTGTAAATGAAATTTCTATTTGTATATACAATTTGTAAATCTCCCCCACACCCTTGACTCTGGAGATGACTTTTATCACCTAAGAGGACTTCAAACTGCAAAATAAACCTTACTAAACAAACCTTATTTACCATCTATTTTATAATTATTTTTCCACAACTTATCCCCACTCCAGAGGCCCAACACCATTCGTCTAGTCTCTTCTCCAATCTTTATCACTCTTTGTTAAGATAATACAAAAGCCCCTGCATCTAACTACTTCTTTGGGGTTGGAAGTTTTAGGTAATATCCCAGGTACAGCAGCAAAATGCCAAAACTGAATTCATTTGCAGTGTCTGAATTATCTAATTTGACCATTCGCTTGCTAAAATTGATGTAAACGTTTTCAGATTTCCATTTAGAATAGTGTGGCTATAATTGAGATAAGATTGAATAAATGAAATAATTTTATTTCTCAAAATTATTTATTCAGCATGTGCTGTATGTAGCACACTGTATGCTATCAGTAGAGGAAGGAAAAAAACTTTTTCCCTTCTTAGGTTCAGTGATTGGAGCCTGTGAATTATACTTATAAAGGACAAGTTAACAGGAGAAATGGTTTATTTCATATACACACAGGGGTGATAAGCTGGGGGCTCCCAGAAAAGAAGTAAAAATCCCATTGGTAATTTGACAAAGTGGAATATTGGCTTTGCTTCAAAATCATGGGGAGATAGAGAGTCACCCCATCCTCAGTGAGTAACGAAATGTGATTGATTTTGGAAATTTATGCTAAGAATGGTACTTGGGAGAGATGTTGAGTTTACAAGAGCTGATATCCAAAATTCAGATAAAAAGTGAGACTAAAACTTTAGATAAGGTTTTATTTTATTGACTGATTGATTGCCAAAGTCTTGCTCTGTCACCCAGGCTGGAGTGCAGTGGCACAATCTTGGCTCATTGCAACCTCTGCCTCCCGGATTCAAGTGATTCTCCTGCCTCAGCCTCCCAAGTGGCTGGAACTACAGGCGTGCACCACCACACCCAGCTAATTTTTCATATTTTTAGTAGAGATGGGGTTTCACTGTGTTAGCCAGGATGGTCTCAATCTCCTGACCTTGTGATCCAACTGCCTAGGCCTCCCAAAGTGCTGGGATTACAGGCGTGAGCCACCACGCCTGGCCCTAGATAGGGTTTTAGAGTAGGTTATGGTAGGAAGTTGCACGGGAAGCAGGGCTGGTAGGGACTTGAAGCTTGACCGACCATGGTGGGTTCAGAGATTGCACATGGAAGCTATGCAGCAGGGGCAGCTCATGGTGACACACCTGGGCTCTGTATCCAGGAAGATGAAAAAGGGAGTGGAATCCTGGAAAGCTCCAGAGTTTGGGTTTGGTGGCTGAAAGGAATTTGGTTTTAATCAGAATCCAGGGGTGGGCCTGGAATTCAAGCACAAAGAGTTTTCTTTCCATATCTCCCCTACCCTTACCCTTTGGGGCTATGAGAAGTGAGAGAACTATTAGTCCTTGGGAAGTCAATTTGAAGTTGAACCAGAAAGGGAAATTGGACAGATCATTAACATTCTGATCGGTGTCCATCTAGGTCAAGCTCAAAAAGCCCAGGCACCTGGAGATCACTCAGTTGTATCCTCTGACATCACCAGTGCTCAGCGTTTACTCTAAGCAGAAACCACATATGCTACGTTTTAGAGGACACATGGCAGGGGTAAATACCCTACAGGAATAAAAATATTTAAGGAGCATGGTTTAAAAGAGAAGCCCCAATTCTCCTATGGTAATGGCAAAAAGTTACCTAAAAGTGGACATTCAGATCAGGGCTTCTTCCTCATAGAGGCTTTAAGGACTACACGTACTATGCGTTTTGTTGTTCAGATAAACGACTGTCAATTCTAGGGAGGGAAAGGCTACATTTATCTTGTTGAGCAAGGCAGATTGAATATTGGAACACAGTCTCCTTTAAGATTACTTGAACAGGATTTATAGACATTTCTGTGTGAGTGCAGAAGGTTTTGATTAGTTCTAAAAGAAAAGAGAAAACTTTTTATTATCGCTAACAGAACTTGGGAATAATGTTGATTGGCTCTTGGACCAAAGCTATGCTGCTTTAACCTACTCAGCTTAAAGCGGTTTCATTTTGGCTTGTAATCCCTGATAAGATTTCAAAAAGGCAGGTTTCTCAAGGTCCATGATTTTAAAAAATAAGGTATCTTAATACTGTGTCCCTGATGCTCACCAGCAGAAGCAGTTTTGAGCATACACATTCATCCAAACCAAGAAGTATAATAATTTAAATTATGGGGCTTAACCATGTTTATTGATCAAATTAACTGGAAAACAATTGAATCTCTCATTCATTTTGCGTTTTGAAGATTTAACTTTTAGCAAATCCTAATACTCTCTTGTGCATTACGAATGAAGAGTCGGCCGGGTATGGTGGCTCAAGCCTGTGATCCCAGCACTTTGGGAGGCTGAGGCGAGCAGATCGTGAGGTCAGGAGTTCAAGATCAGCCTGACCAACACAGTGAAACCCCATTTCTTCTAAAAATATACAAATTAGCCAGGCATGGTGGCGCATGCCTGTAATCCCAGCTACTCAGGAGGCTGAGGCAGAAGAATTGCTTGAACCCAGGAGGCGGAGGTTGCAGTGAGCCAGGATCACATCACTGCACTCCAGCCTGGGCGACAGAGTGAGACTCCATCTGAAAAAAAAAAAAATAGGAATAAAGAGTCTAAAGTAACCTGTGTATCCTAGGAGGAAAAGCTATGGGCTATGCTGTCTGGGTCAGAGAAATTCCAAAATATGTTGGTCCATTCCATTCCATTTCATGAACATTGAGCATGTGATAAAAGCATCATGCTTACTGTTGTTATATGCCAGTGGGCAGTTATGTATGTAATTGCTGATCCAAAACAATCCTGCAAGAAAGTAGGGGTGTTACTATTACTATTTTACATATAAGAAATCTGATGCTTAGGTTATCAGCTCAAGGTCATTTAGGTTGTAAAATGACTGAACCAGATTTAGCAAAGGTCTCTCTGACTCCAGATTCCATGATTAAACCTCCAGGCCTTCTTCATACCTATCTCACGTTCCTTGCGGACCTATTATAGGTTAGTGTCAGAATTGCCTTAAGTTTATTTTGAGTAGTGCGTATTTGTACCAGGTAAGTAATTTACCAAGAAATGATCACTATCCATATCAGGCCTCAAGTAGGGTGCATATTATGTCTTCAGTATCCTAGTGGTAGATTATGGGACAAACCCATATCAACCAAATCACCAAGCGCTATATAGCCGCCTGTCTTCTGGGATGGGAAGGAACTAGAATTGTTTGAGATCAACTTGTGGACAGGGAGAATTATTGGCAAAAAGGTCTCTTCCCGTTATTATTTACTCTGACTTTTGTGTCCCTCTCTGACTATATTCTCAAGTCCACCAGAGTTTCTAATCTGGGAAAAAATCACCAGCTATAACAATTCCTATTAATGTATCAGTGACTAAGTGCATCACTAGGGTTTTGTCTTCTTTTCAAAAGAAAAAAAAATGATGGCGGGCACAGTGGCTCGCGCCTGTAATCTTAGCACTTTGGGAGGCCAAGGTGGGAGGATCACTTGAATTAAGGACTTCAAGACCACCCTGAGCAACATAGTGAGACTTCGTCTCTACAAAAAATTAAAAAATTAGCTGGATATGGTGCTGTGCACCTGTAGTCCCAGCTACTCGGGAGGCTGAGGTAGGAGGATCTCTTGAGCCCTGGAGGTTGGGGATGTCACTGCACTCTAGCCTGTAACTCAAAAAAAAGAAATAAAAAGAGAGATAAATGAGAAGATAATGGTTAACACAGAGAAAGCTACTCTTCCCTGAATACTCCTGGCCACTCCCGACAGCCTCCCTTTGCTCTCACAGAACATGTGTGGGTAATGCCAGTGACACCTTTCATGCGGCATTGTCGCATGAAAGAGTCATGCAGAACAGACTTTAGCAGAACAGAGTCAAAGGTCCTTTGCTTGATCAAATGTAATCAGGCTCCTGAACCTTCTCCTAGGCCCATCTGTGCATCTCCTTATAAAATCCTGTTCCAGCACGAAGCTTGCTAACTTTAGCATGAATTTCCCATCCTCTGTTTCTCACCACCCTCCATGCCTAGATAGTTCTTCATCCTCCACCATCTTTCCCTTGATGTCCAATCACCCTGGCCTGCCTTCAGCAAAATCCTGTTAGGTTGGTTTGGTCAGAATCTTCCCTTAGCCCTGATGTTTCCTCTTAGCGATTTTTTTAATCCTTTAACCTCCAGTCTCCTTGGCTATAAATTCCTACTTCCTCATGCTGTATTAAGAATTGAGCGTCGTTCTATACTGAGTTCTGTACTTTTTCCCAGATTGCAATAGTCCTGAATAAAATCTTTTTACCATTTTACTTTCTAGCTCTGGTTTTCTTTGACAATCTTTATGCATTTATTCGTCATCAGTATCTAACCCTTTAATATACTTGGTATTGAGCTCAGCCCTGGAAAGTGGTTGAGTAAAATCCACTTTCTGCCCTCAGAGAGTTTATATTCCAATGCCGGAGACAGATAAGTCAATACTATCACAATGCCGCATGAAAGGCGTCACTGGCATTACCCACACATGTTCTGTGAGAGCAAAGGGAGGCTGTTGGGAGTGGCCAGGAGTGTTCAGGGAAGAGTAGCTTTTCTCTGCCTGGCCAATCACATTCTATAAGGCTCACATTCCATCTGCAAGATGTGGGTAAACAGCTCTCACAGCTTTCAACGATGTTGGGCAGCCTCAGTTCAAGCAGGCTGGTGAATCAGAATTTCTAAGTGTGATCTTTAAGGTGTTGTGTGTCTTTCGGGGCAGGACTGGGGATGAGGAGAGTTGTTCTAGCTGTTCAGAGAATTATCAGTACCATAGTGGAGGTACTCAGAAATTCCTATTAGTCCCAGACTATGGCCGTAAGGCTAGGGAACTTGATCTCTTTTAAAGAACTTTCCCATAAGTTAGGATTTGGGGTTAAGGTGAACCTAATTCTGGCCATGTTAAGGACTTGAAGGGAATTGGGAAAAATGGGAATAGCTTTTGTCATCAGTTCTACCCTTTGTGAGACACCCATTTCTTGTGGCTCAGGCAATCTGCAAATTCTGGTAGTGTTTATTTTTAATTATTTTGATGGTGTTTCTCTTGTTGATTTAGTCAATGGCTTTTAGTTTTTTGAATATAGTTAGAAAGTCTTATTAATATGTAATTCCCTGCATTGTGCATAGTGAATGCAGAGATTCTAAAGATTCAGAACTCCATCTGTGTGTAAGATATTATCATTTTCAGGACAAAAATTTTAATCTGTCCCAAACATCTTCTTGCTATTCAAGTCATCCCTTTGAATCAAGTCGCCCACCCACCTAGTTATTATTTGTCTATTACTTGTGTTATTTGGCCAAAATAATACTAGTCCATTAAGACCCACAGCTAAATAATAGCAGATTGTTATTTTTAAAGAAATCAAAGAAGTGAAGAGAGAACTCAGAGGGAGCATGTGGTGAAGGGAAAATTGGAAGAAGGAAGTCTACCAACGGCTTCTAAAAGCATTGGCCAACACTTCATAAGGAACACCATGAAAAAATAACCCAGATTAGGGGACAAACTTGGCCCATTTTGTGGGCAAAGGGTGAGCCTTTTAAGACTCCTGTGCCAGATGATTTTATTTGGCTACTTAGGAAAATGCTCAAGTTACAGAAAATAGCTTTTAATTAAATGATGGTATAGTCAGAAAGTCAATTGTTTTTGGTATTATATTCAGTTTTAACACTTTTTTTAATATTAAAAAATGAAACATGAAAAAATAATGTACTTAGAATATTTTGCTTTCTTAATTGTATAGGTAAATTTCTCTTAGAGCAGAAATGAAAATATATTAAGTTTCAAGGGCAAAAAATTACTCACTCTCACTTTCTATCTTTGGTCAAACCAAAAAACTCTACTGCTAACATAATTTAGAGGAACAGTTTCCACACTTGGCTGATGATCAGAACACCGTGGAGAATTTAAAGTACACATTCCCAGGCACCTACCCTGGATCTACCGTGTCCATTTCCAGCACTGGGGCCCCAGAATCTGCATTTGAAAAAGAGCTGTTGAGGTGATATAGATATTCTGGCAGATTTGAAAACCACTGCTATAAAACAAACAGGGATTTAAAGCCCTCAATTTTATCTCAGCCTCTCACTGAATATGCTCTTGTAATGGTTTAAGGTAATAATGACCTTGTTGTAGGCTATTTCCTGTTGATTAATGACCAGCTGGAAGAAGTTGTCTCCAGGCGCTTTCAATTCAGCCTGCCAATAATTACTCAACTCAATATGCGCCGGCAGTTCAAATGCGTAAAGTTTTCCTCTGCGAGGAACATTGCACTGTTAGGTTGTCTTAATTGCATTCCTTTTCTAATTCATCTCTCAAATGCCACAGTTGCTCCAAAACAGAAAAAAACAAACAGGAGGATCAAAGTGTCTGTCTCTGCTGGAACAAACAGAAGCACAGAGGCAGGGGAGAAGATTTAGCTCTTAGGTGGATTTTGCTGAAATGTTCTATTTGTTGAGCAGTGATTTGTACCAGGTAATGTGAACTAGGTTGCCCTCCGTCTCTTTACAGATCACACCCAATTTCCTTTACTGTGCTGCTAAGTAATTCTTAGGGAATTATTCCCCCTCCAACTTCTCTCTGCGAACAAAATGATCTGCCACATATGCTTCCACTTTATGTGCTGCGGGACAGCCGTGGGCTTCTTAAGGCTGCCTGCATTTCCAACTGTTCAGGCTGGAACTGTAATCTTTCCACCCACCCCTTTCCCGTCAGGTAAAGAAAATGTGCATACCTCAGGTTTTGTTACCAAGCAACAGAGTTGCATTTGCCAATTGCCACCATTTCCTTCTCATAGTATTACAGGCCTTATTATTAACATTTAGTTCAGAGAAATTGCTGTCATTATGTGAAGTAACTTCCTTTAGAGGTTATTCATTAACCTTAGGTATTTTACTGTGTAATTGTGACTGCCAAGTGCCGCGGGCTTGGAAAACGTTTGAACTCCTGAAGGTATTAGGGGACGGCAGAAAGGATATTATCTGATTTTTCTTCCTTTTCCAGTTAAGGATTAATCTTGAAGGTGCACTATTTCCCCTGCAGAGGTATCTAGTTTTCCCAAAGAATAAACTCTTCCCTTGCCTTGTCCAGACTGTCTTCCGTAAACTTAGAAGCAAACCTCGGAGGAACTTGCCTGTTAGCATGTGATTTTCACAAGTTCTGTAGGGCAGAGTGCAAATTGCTCCCCCTTTGTCTTAGGAAAAAATCGAGGGGATACTGAGAAGACCCAGTGGTTGATAAATGGTTGGCAGGCACACTCGTCATACGTGGGGCTCTGTGAAGACCTTGCACAATGCCTGGAATTGTATATTGTGCAGGACCTCGTTCCGACCAAGAGAAGACCTTCATCCTATTGCTCACTCGATGGCTCCCTGAAAGTAGTTTTTCACTCCCTAGCTTTGCAGGAGCCAGGTGTGCATTTCATAATACGCCTATTATACAGCCATTCTCAGTAGCCATTGCTTATACAATGACCCTTCTGATTTGTCCCGCTGCAGTGTGGGTGCCAACGACTCAGGTCCCCACCCAGTACAACTTCAGGTATGCATTTCTCATATATTCGCAGGCAAAAAATGCACCTCCCTCCTCTTCTCTCTTTGTTTCAAGACAAAAGTAACTGGCATTTCACCCCGCCCTCTCCCCCGCCAGC
Source organism: Cacajao melanocephalus (assembly GCA_963573385.1). Classification (NCBI taxonomy): domain Eukaryota; kingdom Metazoa; phylum Chordata; class Mammalia; order Primates; family Pitheciidae; genus Cacajao; species Cacajao melanocephalus. The sequence goes on along the minus strand of CAUYLG010021025.1, from coordinate 37,406 downwards.
CCCCAGCTGCATGTGCCTGCAGCACGGGCGCCCCAGAAAGGGAAACTTGTTTTCCTCCTCCCAGGTTTCTAGTTTCTCCACCCAGTCTCCCCACAGTCCTCCACTTCCCGCACCCAGTCGTTCCGGCCTCTACCCAGACTCTGAGAAGTGGCCCGACATTCCAGGTAACCTGATTCCCCAGACGGGAGAGGCGGCGGCCTGCTGCTGCTGCTGCGAAGGGGCGACCACGTGACCTTTCCTGCCTGCACCAGGGAAATGCGTACCTTGTTCAGAAAACTAGGGGACAGGTGAGCCCAGGGTACTGTTTTGAATCCGAATTAAAAACACGTATGTATTTAAAAGGTGCTTGCTTCTGCATCAGACAGCTACCACTTTGATCATTCCAAATGAAAAGGCACGATTGGCCGTGGGGTTTTACGGTGTGAACTGGGCTGGAAGACAAAAGGCGCGACGATCTCCTGGAGGAAAAGGCGGAGCGGGTTTTATGGGAGCTGCGGCACAAGTCTGAACGCGGTGGCTGCACACGGGAAGGGCAAAGCCGCCCTGGCAGGAGCCCGAGCTGCAGGCCTCGGCTGGGAAGCCTGTCCCTCTGTCCATTTCCCTGGCTCTCCCGGTCCCTCGTTTGTTTCTGACAGATTTCTTCTTTGATCTGTGAAATGGGGGAAAGTAGGGGACACTCTGATATACTTTAAAATGTGCAAGAATTTGCTGCTTTCTCCCCCAAAAAAGGGCTCGTAGGGAGTTTCTTTGAGAACTGGAACATGCCGTCACATGTAATCTAAGGAGCTCAGTCTCCTCTTCCATGCCCATTAATCAATCAACCAACACGTTTAAAGCATCTAGTATGGATTCTGTGTACTGTGGGGAAGTAAGGGCATGGTGTCTGCTTTTAAGGTATTTATGGGTTATGGGGGGGTGGATATATGAGTGTAAATCACGGTAACAGCATGTATTGGGGATGTATTGAATACTTCCCGCGTGCCAGGTGCTACTCCTCCTAACAACCCTATCAGATCGGTACTATATTATCATCTCCATTTCACAGACGTTTTAGAGAGGTCACCCGCCCCAGGTCACATAGTGTGCAGCAGTCAGGCTGTGATGCATCCCTGTCAGACTCCAGAGGAACTACTGCCTGTGCATGCCCCAGTCAGATGCTATTCGGTGAAGGTGAGCTGCCCGTTGCATTCCGCCTCTGTTCTCTTTGCCCTCTCTCTGAGAAGCAGGGACACTGCCGAGGGTCACAGTAAGAACTTTCGTCAGCCACCATGGTCCCCTGGGACCCTACAGAAATTCTGTGTCTTCCCCTTCCTCTGTTCTGTCCTCAACAACGCATCCCATTTAATTTCTCCTTAGACAATATTTATCTTGTGGCGTAAACTTTGTCCTCTCCTTTGTGGTTTTACAATCCAAGTGGAGAGAAGAGACCTAATTTGAAACAGAGAAATAGCAAAGCAGAACTTCACCTTGCTGAAGTAGGTCTTGATCTTCTCTGAAATCCTTTCTTTAATGATTCATTGAAGGATCTGTCTTCAACAATACATTCATCCTCTGATTTACATAGATTAGTGACTTTCCTTACATGCAGTCAGGTAGAGTAAAGGTTTTCCCAGTCTGCTTTGGCAGGTCTGACAGCACAGGCGTCTTCAGCTCAACTTGCCACGTATGGTCGTTGAACTCTCTCATGATGACTAAGGAACCAAACTAGCCTGGTTTTTCTGGGCAAGCCAACATTTTGATATTTTTTAATAGTGTGAAAACCTGCCAATAGGATGTTATGAGTATCATGAGGAGATGCATCCTCTGACCTGGCATATAATCTCACTTCTCTGGATGCTGCGCTAATCACATCAGTTCTGCTGGGTATGGGTCTGAATTGGAAATGTTCTGGTGTTTGGAAAATTCCAGATTGACGGGACTTAACCTCAAGATGCTTTATGATGTATCCCTAGATATTCTAGTTGGCAGAATTGAGAAGGCCTGGAAATCCCTGTTTACTACGAGTCCCTCTTCTCTTAACTGGAAAGATGGGCATTGAAAGACTTGCTACTTAGTTTTACTTGGATTAAGCACGTCTTTTGGCATCACTTACTACTAAAAATAATGGAAAAGACAGAGTAGGTATTGGGAAGCCTATGTTCTAGTTCTGGGCCTCCTATTAACCAGCCTTGGACCAAAAATACCTGCCTCCACCTATGTAAGCCTGTTTCCTCACCTATAAGGAAATAAAATAAGATTTGGACCAGACACACGGGTTTCAAATCAGAGCAGCCTGCTGTTTAAAAATCTTTTACATCTGGAGTTTTGTATAAGGTTTTAGTTTACAGTTCACTGATAAAAACGGTCATAAAGCCCCTGCTCTAGAGGCTTGCCGAGGTCCTGTTCTTCAGCGTGAAGGATCTGCAATTCTATTAACACAGTTGGTGACAGCCATGTGCCTTGGGAATCACAGCTGTTTCATTTGGCTAGATTATTAATTGCATGAAGGAAAGGAGTGGAAGACAAGATTAGAAATGAATTTTAAGTACAGATTTGGGATTGCCATGGGTGCTGGGACCAGGACATTGTTTCATTTGAATTTGAGAGCTACCAATGATTTTTGAGAGCAAAATTTTGTCAGTTATGTTTTATATGCAGCTGTGAGTATAGGGACCTGAGAAATAGTGGCTGAAGTACGGATGAGTACTTTCTTATGTAAAGGACTATGGAGTTGGGCAGTTCAGAGCAGGTGTGTCAGCTCCATGCAGTCGTGCAGGGATCCAGGCTTCTATTTTTCTGCTTTTCTGTTCTAGTGGAACAGGCTTTCATCTTCAGTTACCTCATGATCTGAGATGGCTGCTGGACCCTACCCACCACACTTGCATTGCAGGATAGAAGAATGAGGAAGAGAGAATGGTAAAAGGGGCATGCATTCCAGTGGAGTCAGCCTTCCCAGTGGTCCCTCACAGCTCTTTCTAAAACTTATTATTATTATTATTATTATTATTATTATTTGAGATGGAGTCTCTCTCTGTTGCCAGGCTGGAGTGCAGTGGTGTGATCCTGGCTCACTGCAATCTCCACCTTCTGGGTTCAAGTGATTCTCCTGCCTCAGCCTCCAGAGTAGCTGGGATTACAAGTGTGTGGCACCACATCCAGCTAATTTTTGTATTTTTAATAGAGAAAGGGTTTCACCATGTTCGCCAGGATGCTCTCAATCTCCTGACCTCATGATCTGCCCACCTTGGCCTCCCAAAGTGTTGGGATTACAGGCATGAGCCACCACACAGCAATTGTTATTTTTACGTTTCATTGATCAGAACTTGAGTCACAATATAGAGTTTATTATGAGCAGCAGTGTGACTCAGTTGAAAGTAAGAGTTCTGTTCTGGAGTCTCCCCTACTGGTGTGAAATGATTGGAACTCTGCACTGGATTCATTTATTCAGTGGAAGTAGGTGGGAAGCTATGCCACTAGCTGTCTAGCTGAAGGGAATGAGGGCCTGAACTGGAGTGACCATGGGAAGATGTGTAGGTGACCAAAGGGAGAGCCAATGCAGAGGAGGGCTGACAGGATTCTCCAGGCGTGATGGGGTTTTGTCAGCTGGCGCGAGGGAGTGGAGGATACAAAAGTCACACCTAGCTTGGGAACCGTGTGAAAGGGATGCTGGTGATGCGGTTGACTAAAGTAAGGACTTCAGAATTTTAGGAAAGAAGGTAATGAATTAGGTTTTGGATGTGATGAGTTTGTCCTACAAACTACAGTTTATTTGCACCAGGACTAGAGCTTGGGGGTGTTTGTATTGTACATTTCCAAGTAAATATTAAGTTCACCAATTATTTTTATCTTAATGTCTCAGATGCATTTTTGGGCTTCATAAGTTTTTACTTAGGGGACTCTGTTAATCATCATGGAGTACGGCAATACGGTTATCTTTTCTGTTCTCTGCTGGACCCGAACTCCAGAGACACTCTTTCCCACCATTGGGCTTAAGGATCTTAAAAGTTATGACAAAGATGATGTTGCAAAAAGATGCCTCCTTCTTTCCTTCCTCCCTCCCTTCTTTCCTTCCTTCTTTCTTTCTTTTCTTTCTTTCCCCTCCTTCCCTCCTTCTCTCCTTCCCTCCTGCCCTCCTTCCTTCCTTCCTCTCTCTCTTTCTTTTCTTTTTCTTTCTTTCTTACTTTCTTTCTTTCTTTCTTTTTCTTTCTTTCTTTCTTTTCTTTCTTTTCTTTCTTTCTCTCTCTCTTTCTTTCTTTTTCTTTCTTTCTTTCTTTCTTTCTTTCTTTCTTTCTTTCTTTCTTTCTTTCCTTTCTTTCTTCTCTCTCTCTCTCTCTCTCTCTCTCTCTCTCTTTCTTTTCTTTCTTCACAGTCTTGCTCTGTCACCAGGCTGGAGTGCAGAGGCGCGATCTCGGCTCACTGCAACCTCTGCCTCTCAGTTTCAAGTGAATCCCCTGCCTCAGTCTCCTGAGTAGCAGGAACTACAGGCACCCACCACCATGCCTGGCTAATTTTTTGTATTTTATTAGAGACGGGGTTTCCCCATGTTGGCCAGGACGATCTCCAAAACTTGACTTTGTGATCTGCCCGCCTTGGCCTCCCAAAGTGCTGGGATTACAGGTGTGAGCCACCGTGCCCAGTGGAAAATGCCTATTTCCTAAAAGGACATCTGCCCAGAATCCCTATGTGTTCTTCCACCCCAATGAATGCAAATACGAAAAAAGCAGAAAGCTCTTCAATTATAGTCCAGAGGCATTTATTAGCAGCAGATTCCTTTATTTCTCTTTTGCTCTGAGCCTCAACCTGGCTCCACTTGATATTTCTTATCTTGGACCCATTGTTTGAGTGCGACAGACTGAGGGCTACCCCATAAATTCAAGAGGGATGTAAGCTGAGAGTCATATTCAGCATCCCTGAGTCCAAGAGAAAAGCTTATAATGAAAATATGGAAATGAGGGCAAAATTGGATGGGGCTTGGGGACACATAGCGAGGTTAATAGTAATGGTGGTCAAGAGACTAAGAATTAAGGCAAGGGCTCTTGAGCTCGGGCAGCAGACTTTAAGTCCATGAACATGGGGGATTATGGAGAAAGCTTCTAGTGTATCTTGCCTAGGTAAAAGCAGCTCCTTAAGTTAGATGATCCGGGTCAGATAATCCCATGGAAAGGCCTCAAGAAAGACATGCGTGGCTGGGTGCAGTGGCTCCTGTAATCCCAGCACTTTGGGAGGCTGAGGTGGGCAGATCAAGAGGTCAAGAAATCAAGACCATCCTGGCCAACATGGTGAAACCCTGTTTCTATTAAAAATACAAAAAATTAGCTGGGTGTGGTGGCGCATCCCAGCTACTTGGGAAGTTGAGGCAGGAAAATCGCTTGAATCCAGGAGGCGGAGGTTGCAGTGAGCCCAAATCACAACACTGCACACCACCCTGGCGACAGAGTGAGACTCCGTCTTAAAAAAAAAAAAAAAAAAGCCCTGCTTAGCAAGAGAAGAGAAAGTAGTTTCCACCTAGTCTGTGTGTAATGTATAGGGTTAGTTTCTAGTATGCCTAGATACTAACACTATCCTAGATCCTAGATACTAACTATATAGATCCAATCTAGGTTGGAGAGCCTTTTCCTTCAGATTTTTGAAGGCATTCAAATTTTGCTTGTCTGCTATTGTTCACTTGCCTGATGGCTCCAGGTAGTGCTGCTGAGGGGTAGGAGAGCAATTCTGACTACTTGTCTTTTGTCTGTGGCCTTTTTTTTCTTTCAGAAGCTTCAGGATCATCTCAATTTATCATGGAAGTGCTTTGCTATAAACCTTTTATTATTCAGTATACTTTCCTTCTAATGGACCCTCACTCATATCTCTTAGGTATGGGGATTTTTTTTTTTTTTTTTGAGACAGAGTCTCGCTCTGTTGCCCAGGCTAGAGTGCAATAGTGCAATCTCAGCTCACTGCAACCTCCACCTCCCAAGTTCAAGCAATTCTTCTGCCTTAGCCTCCCAAGTAGCTGGGATTACAGGTGTGTGCCACCACACCCAGCTAATTTTTGTATTTTTTATAGAGACGGGGTTTCACCATGTTGGCCAGGCTGGTCTCGAACTCGTGACCTCAGTGGTCTGCCTGCCTCAGCTTCCCAAAGTTCTGGGATTACAGGTGTGATCCACTGCGCCCAGCCTGATGGGGAATTTTATCACATTATTTCTTTGATAATTTCTTCCATGATGTATTCTCTTTTCTCTCTGAAAATGCTGTTAGTCACATGCTGCATCTCCCAGACATTTTTTCTCCAAATTTTCATCCCTTTTTCTTTTATTTTGTGAATCTTAGTATTGCCTTATCTATACAGCAATTAATTTTTTAAAAAATTGCCTTATAAATGCAATTTTCCCCCTATTGTCAACAGAAGGGTGGCAATGGTTCCCCAGGAGTGGAAATGGGAATTGAAAAGTTTGGTTTGGAGGCATTCTGAATTTTCCCCTCACTTGTGGCTAGTCATCACCCACATGGTCCTAGTTTTCCATGATTGGACACAACTGAAGTTCAGTGGCTCCTTGGATTTCTGAATGGAAATGGGGAACCTTCTTTGCAACCTGAGATCTTCTAGCTTTCTGTGCTTCTGTGTCTTAGATCAGAGGTTCATGCTTTAGGTCCGTAATGTAAGTAAGAAACTGAAGAAGCAAATGATTACAACCGAATAACGTGTTGTTAGTAGTGTACATAGCGTGGTTTTGGATCCATGTAGATCATGATGATTTGGTTGCATGGCTTCGGCAGCCAACCACCTATATTTCTTGAATGAAGCTTCTTTCCTGAAAGGAGCCTGGATTCTTCTGAATTTCAGAATACTTTCACTTGAACATTCTGTCAAGCATCATTCAAGTTTTAAAATGCTTGCTTGGGTATTGTATTTTTTAAATGGAATTTTAGCATTTAACAACATAAACCAAAATAATCTTCTCTTTCTACCTCTCTGCTGGACTCATAGAGAGTCAAGGCCTTGAGTCCTGTGTTCTTGCCCTCCTCATGGCTGCTGGTTCTAACCCACCCACGGCCCCCTAGCAAGTGCTCTCCTCCTTTGAGCCTGTGCTGCTACTACACACTGGGCTCGCCCATTTCCTGGAGTGTCTTTTGCTGCCTTCCATCCCCCTCCACTTCACCCTAACTCTCTTCCTCTTCCCCACACGCTCTCATTTGGTGTTTCTCAGTGGGGTTTGTGGATGTCCCACATCAGAACTGCCAGGGATCTGGCCAGGCCGACTGGATCTGAACCTCTGGGGAAGGTGTGGGAACTGCAGAGGGGTCTGCTTTTTGTTCAAGCCCTCCTGGGGATTCTCTCACCAGAGTTCAAGATGCCACTGCTCTAATTTTTCTTTCTTTCTTTGAGATGGAGTCTTGCTCTGTCACCCAGACTGGAGTGCAAATCACCAGGTTTAAGTGATTCTCCTGTCTCGGTCTCCTGAGTAGCTGAGATTATAGGTGCCTGCCACTCCTGGCTAATTTTTTCTATTTTTAGTAGGGACGGGGTTTCACCATATTGTACAGGCTGTTCTCGAACTCCTGACGTCAGGCAATCCACCTGCCTTGGCCTCCCAAAGTGCTGGGAGTACCGGTGTGAGCCACCACACACAGCTTCTTTTTTTCTTTTAGAGGCTGAGTCTCACTATGTTGCTTAGGCTGGTCTCAAACTCCTGGCCTTAAGTGATTGTCCCACCTCAGCCTCCGAGTAGTTGGGATTACAGGCAGAGCCACTGTGCCTGGCTCACACTGCTCTAAGTCCTGATACCCATCCAGCTTAGTTCCTGACTCTGCCTACACCCTTTGCCCTTTCTCTTAGGGAGTTCGTACGCTCCAGCAGGCTTGTACTACTGCTACCCAGAGGCCCCCCTCCAGCTCCAGCCTCTTACCTAGCATCCAGCCTTTTATTTGCAGTTATTCCCAGGGAATCTCCTGCATGGTGAGTGTGACCACTCACACTTGTCATCTATTGGAACAACATCCCCAGGAGGTAGGTATTTTTCTACTAGGTTATTTTGTAAATGAGGACACAGAGCCTAAGAGGGATATATGTATGGTGATATTTGCTTTGTTAGAGAGAATCATAAATGCACATCAAATACTTGGATGAGAGAGTGATTCAGCTTGAATGTACTATCTTTGTAGACTTGATATGAAACCTGGGTTTGTTGTTCTTTCTTATATTACTTCTACTAGAACCACTGGGAGGCAGGAGAAGGGGAAAGAGATGATAAATTCCATGCTAGAGTTCTGCATTAACAATCAGAATACAAAACTTGTGGGAACCTCCCTCAAAAATGACAGGGCTAACCAGGAGTGCCCTAACTGCGACTTTGCTCAGTACTATTTGTGTGTGTGTGTGTGTGTGTGTGTGTGTGTGTATGTGGTGTTCACTGACTGTTGATTATCACAGAACTCGGTCGGTTGGAGGTCAGGGAGGCAGGGAAGGGGGAAGCTGTGGGCTGAGAGGTGGAACAAGCAGTTCTACCAATCCATGGGAAACCTTTAGGGAGAATGTAGGGCTTTCAAAAACACATTTGGGAAATTTCTTTATAAAATTATCAGAAGAGTAGATCACCACTCTGTTTGCACTTTGCACATGCAACAATACAAATGTAGAAAAATAACCCATTATGAGAAAGCAGTTAAAATCATTGCACATTAAGACAGTTAGGTCACTGCTGGCCAGATCTGGCTGTGATTTGAATCAGTTTTCGTTTTTGAGAAAGGAATGTTTGATCCAACACAAAGTGGGCTTTGAGTGTGCTGGAGCTCCTCTTTATCCTCTCACCCTCTCCTCTTCCCAGGTTGATAACGGATCCCCAGGGCACTGGTTGCTTCCTCCAAAGGAGCTCCCCCTTGGAGCTGGAAGAGAGGCTTGTTTCTCCAGCTGTCTAACCTTTAGTTTGAGCTGCCTCTTGTTGACCTCTTAGTTTTATAATGAGTCAGTTTATTTGCTTGGACAAATTGAGTTTTCTTAGAGAGAAATATAACAGAGTTAGAAAGAGGCCAATGTTTTGTTTCCCCTTATGAAGGAGAAGTAGCTATGGGACCGGACGCTGCTGGGCTGTTCGTTCTGTGACAGTCCCTGTTGTTGGTTTATTTTAGGACCATGTAGTGAAGCCTGGTGGGCAGAGAAATATTGTCTCCCTTGTCGGAGGTAGAAATATCTGCAGGGTTTACAAGCTAATTACTTCTCGATTCCCTGGGAGTTCTAAGAATTTGCTTAGCAACTGGCCTGACCAGTCCCTACCCCCAGCGACTCCCCATCATGACTACACTTACTAGTGGGGCTGATGGAGCAGTTGTCGAACTAAACAAGGATTAAGGGTTTTGTGAGAATGGTGCCAGTCTTTTCCTCGATGGGACCTGAGCCTGTAAGCCAGTCCAACAAAATGAGGGAGAACAAGCCAAAAAAAACCTTTTTAAGAAACAACACATGCAGTAGGAAATCGTACTGGTCAGGGCTTGTTTTCCTGGCGCGGGGCCTCATTCCAACCTGTTGCAATCAGCTCTAGAGTGTCTACAGGGACACCCTGGTGCAGGGGCCCCGCGGAGGAAAGGAACTTTTACATTTCTGTTTGACTGGGCTCCTTGCCAGGGACTAAGTTCAAAGTGCAGTTTCCAGTAATTTGCTGAGACTTCTCTGTGGGTTTGATAGGCCAGGACAGAAGCCTGCAAGCCGAAGTAATATTTCCTGATTTCTGTCATTCTTTAAGGAGAGAAGGAAGGTGGTTGAGGGACTGGGGGTTGGAAACTCTTGTTGGCTCTGAGAGCAGATCGGACCTCCCCTTCCTCCTGTCGACCCCAGCTCTTTCTCCTCAATCCCGTCCGGGCCATTGGCAGCCTGGCACTAGATGGAATCACAGGGGCTCCCTCTCAGAGCAAATGTGAGGTATGCATTCCATGAGCCAGCAAAAGGCTGCATTGATTTACTGCACACTAGCATTATTTGGAGCTATAAAGTTGTCGAGTAATGGCAATATGTTCTTGTTTTCTCATATCTGTAGGATGAAAGTGAACATTTTTATAATCCTTCCCTCCTCACCACATTTAGTTCCTGGTGTTAAACATGTGGGCTTGATTAAAGGGGAAAAAGAGCTACAAGGAGAAGTTAGATTCATACATCCCTCTCTTACAACGCCTCATTCCCTCAACCACCGCCTTCCCAGAACACTGATGGCAAGGCCCATATTCTTGTCATTTCCTCTTTGTCTCTCCCCTTCTCCCTGCCCTGTGTCTACCAGAGGACTCGATGCATAATAATTCAAAATGAATCTTGATTAAATGAAGGGGTAGATAGCAGTGGAATCTCACTTCAAAGAAGGGTTGGGTAGAATGATACAGCTTCTATGTCTGGTAGAGGCTCGCAGGAATGGTGCTTTATTGATTTGATTACAACTCATTTTCTACAGCAAGAAATTGTGTTGCAAAAGTTTGCAGTGGTCCCAGTATCGGTCACTCTTTGCTTGGAAAGGACTCAGCTGAGCATGAAAGACCTTAAGAATGGGGGAGAGAACAGAGAGGTAGTAGAGCCACAGCTGAGCTCTCCAAGATTCTTTAGCCCTGACATCTAGTTGCAACCACCTTTTATTATAATCACTCACTACCTCAAACATCCATATACCCACAAACCAAACCAAAGCAAACCCCAGGAATACACAAAGAGGGTGGAGTAAAAGGAGGAAATAGCCTGTAGGAGTCTCTTCCTTCTTTTCCCACAAAGTTCCTTGTCCTACTTCCTTAGTTCTCCTACAATATACTTCTTTTCATTTGCTAATGTGCCTCTGAAAGACTGACTGTATGTGCTGCTTTTCCTCTAGTCTGGAAACTGAATTATAGCAATTTAACATTATAACATACTTCTACTGCAATAAAGCAATTTGGGCCTGGTGGTAGTGATGGAGTGGATGTTGGCGGGACTGGGAGCAGATAATTTATTAGAATGGAATTTTTCTGTATCTGTTTAAGAAATGTCAGGATAAACCCATGTTAGTGTGAAATCTTATTTAAATATTTTTATTTGAAGATTGGTACCATTTGAAATCACTATGTATGTATCTATATGATGCCAAAAGAACTGGTTAAAGGTTTGAAAAAAGGAGAGTTTTTTTGTTATATAGCCTGGTATCACATGAATAATGGTTTATATACTTAATTGGTTTTTTAAAAATTACATGAATGAATTAACTATTTGCATTTTACAGTGTGAGGTTAAAAAATGGGTCTTAGCTAGGTGCAGAGTGTGCCTGTGGTCCCAGCTACTTGGGAGGCTGAGGCAGGAGAATCACTGAAGGCTAGGAGTTCGAGGCTGCTATGATCCTTCCTATGAACAGCTACTGCATGCTAACTTAGGCAACATAGTGAGACCCTATCTAAAAAAAGTCTTAAATATTTCAGTAGTGTTTAGCTGCAAAAAAGAAAAAAAAAACCAAAAAAATAATAAATTGTCTATAAAAGCAAGCACCTACCTGACTCTGTAGATAGGTTTCAGGAAAAAGGAGAGCAAAGAAAGATGAATTTAAAAATGTTCCCTGCCCAGTGATGGTCCACACCATGGTGTAATGAAATTGGGCAATTCAGATTCTTAAGACGATTTTCTTACCATTAGACAGATCTCTTAAGGAAGGACATGGATTTCCCAACACATATCTGACTATTACACATCTCTGTTCAAAAGAATACAGACATCTATCTACAAAAGATCGTGGCCTTAAAATTGGTTTAAAGCATGTATTACTTCCTGCCAGTTCCTGTATGATTAGGGATATGATTAACTGTATCCCGCCCCCTAGATCTATAATGTTAGGCCTTTGACATTTATGGAGATAACATTGGCAGTTTCACCTGTTCATGAGGCATCTTAAAGGTCCATCATATTATTATTTGCAATATCCATAGTGCCCCAAACTCTGAAATTTCATCTTGTGTGTGGGAGAAAGCCCTTGTGCAGTGAATAAACTACCCGAGTGGTGACACCTCACAGACTCTGTTGTTCTTCACACATCTTGATAGATGTAGCTGATAACTCTTGTGTAGTGATCAACATTTGGTTCCTTTGTGAAAAGGGATCTCGAACAAAGATACTTGAGACTTTGATGGCAATGACAAATAAAGGCCTAACTTACGAAAGTTCTTAATGAGAAACTACTTTCATATACTTTTAAATTCTGTATTTTAAATGTCATTAACTTATTAATAGGCCTAAGGCTGGACACAGTGGCTGACACCTGTAATTCCGGTGCTTTGGGAGGCCAAAGTGGGAGGATTGCTTGAGCCCAGGAGGTTGAGACCAGCTTGGGCAACATTGTGAGACCCCATCTCTGCAAAAAATAAAATGTAGCCAGGCATGGTGGCAAGTGCCTGTAGTCTCAGCTACTTGGGAGGCTGAGGTGGGAGGACTGCTTGAGCCTAGAGTTCAAGGTCTCAGTGAGCTATGATTGTGCGGTTGCTGCACTCCAGCCTGGGTGACGGAGTGAGACTCTGTCTCTTAAAAAAAAGCCTGCAGGGTAACCTACATCTAGACTTTTCAAATATACTTTCCTATAAGGAAGAGGATGTTATGTGATAGTGATATTTGAGATTTTGAACATTTTTATGTTACATTAACTGCTTGGGGTCACACATTCAGTTTTTCTTTTTTGTTACACTTAGGATATCATGGATCATATTTTGGAAACTATCACGTTGTTAAAAAATTAATAAATATTTTGACCTTTTTTTGATAAGGACTATCACAGACCTTTAACATTTAAATCAACAGTATTGAAGTGAGTGACATAAACAATATATTACGGTAGGGCAAAGCTACTTGCAGTGGGTACATAAATGACTGGGTATGTCTTGATTAGAAAAACTCAGAAATGCAAAGCATTAGGAGGCAATCATATTAAAAAACATTTTCTCCCTGGAGAGGAGGGCTGGCTACAGGTTATTCTTTAGGTATGAGTGGCATCTCTTTGGTTCTTTGTTCTGCCAAATCAGTACTGACCACTCCCAAGCAGCCCTTCATTTTTACCCCATATCCAGCTCTTCTTTTTCTGTTGGGCTCTTTTCTTCCAATTTAGTGATCTCAAAGCCAGCCTAACAACTGGGTGGGAAGGAGGAAGGAACCAAAATGAAATAAACGGCTTCCCTGTTTTAGATGCATGATCTCATTTCACCTTCATAACCCCCTCGAAGTGAAGTACTGATAACACCCCATTTTGCTGATGAAGCTCGGAAATATTAGGTAACTTGCTCTAAACCAAAAAGCAAGAATGTAGAGCGATTTACACCTAGGTTTGTGCAACTATGAGGCTGGAACTCTTGTTCCTTCCCTGCAACCTCCAACCAGGGGGTATTTAGCCTGTTTGTGATTTGATGAAGGTTATTTTGTTGCCTTGTCCCTTGTCCCCTTAAGGACTGACCACACTGTTTCATTTTTAGTGACTTTCCCTGATACATTATGGTTGAATTAAGGACTATATCTATGGCATAAAACAAGGAACATCTGATTACTGTTTCTCCTGTGACTATGAATGCTAGAGTTCAAGGATCACACTTACAGTAAATACTCTTCCAGCAAAGCTACTTTTTAATGACTGTCACCTTATTCTTTATTTTCAAAATAACCCTCAGATATTTTAGTCAAAAAGGTATACATCTAGGCTATAACTAAATTTATCACTATGCTCTTTGTGAAAATTTTCAATTCAAAGTTTCATCCTCTTCCTCATCCTCAATAGATTTAATACTCCCATTACTTACTAACTGGGGATTGAAATAGGCAGTCATTGTGATGTCTGTATTAACATCCAAAACACACTGGGTTTCTTCCAGGATTTCCATATCTATTATTCCTAAAACATATGACTTTTAAAACGCAAATGGTTTTCCCAAGCCAATTCTCTAATCACAGACATAAATTTCACTCCATTAAGGAAAGGAAACCAGGCAGTATGACTAAAGTTAGGAATATGATGATCAAATTTCAAGGGAGGAAAAACAAAGGTTAGGCGTGGAATTCTTTCCATTGCTTTTGCTTGTGAAACATGGTTAAAATAAAACCCTGCCTTTCTGCACACATAAGCGTGCAGACCTTTAAAGTGAGAGGTTAGATTTAGATATAGATGCTGTCATCCCCTCTCTCTGGTTTGGCAGGGCATTCTGCAGAGAAGCCAGGTCTGAGGGCTGCCTCCTTGCTTTTCCTTAGAATGGGTGGAGGGGTCGGGAGACTGATGAGAGCCAGATAGACGCTTCTCCCGTCTCTTTCTTAGGATGGTTACAAGTTATTCAGTTGCATTTTCTCTCATGAAATACCTGTTGCGTATTTATGAGTCCTTGAAATAATGAGAGTCTTCGAGAACTGTTGATAACTAGGCAGGTCTACAAACAAGGAAAGGGGATGTGATGGGAGAATCTAATTCCATAGGCTATGGATGACAGATTCTGTGGTATTCTTTTGATTGCTACTCTTGAAAATACTTCAGCCTCTCAAGGGTTGTTTTTTAATGTTTATCAAGATTTTTCTTTATAGGAGTCCCTTTCAACTTATTAGACTTGCTTCCTTGCTGTTTTTTAAAAAAATAAATGTGATCAAATATCTTTAAGAAATATTAACTCTTCCACTGTCTATATAAAGAACATGAGACAAGATCATTCTTTACCCCTACTACTTATCAACAGCAGCAAGCACATACATTTCTTTGAGTGTTCAGTGAGATGCACGTTCTTGATTTCATAGGCATATATATATATATATGTACAGAAAATGAGATTTACCTTGTAGCTGATATACATTTATGTTGAATTTGAAATAGGTCAGTATAGTTATTGAGAAGGAAGAATCTTTTCAAGTTCTCTCAGTGTCACAGAAGGAAGACAAAAAAAGCTTATTTTAAAAATCTGTATTTCTGGCCAAGTGCAGTGGCTCATGCTTGTAGTCCTAGCACTTTGGGAGGCTAAGGCAGGTGGATTGCCTGAGCTCAGGAGTTTGAGACCAGCCTGGCCAACATGGTGAAACCCTGTTTCTACTAAAATACAGAAAATTAACAGGGCGTGGTGGTGTGTGCCTGTAGTCCCAGCTACTTGGGAGGCTGAGGCAAGAGAATTGCTTGAACCTAGGAGACAGAGGTTGCAGTGAGCTGAGATCACACCACTGGATTTCAGCCTGGGTGACAGAGCAAGACTCTGTGTCCAAAAAGAAAAATAAATACAAATAAAATCTGTATTTCTATTGTTGGTAGAAATGAGAATTATTAAGCCTTTTGGAAAGCAAAGTAGCAATAATTATTAAAACTAAAAATGCATATATCCTTTCAACCTAACAATCTCATACTTGGAGGTCTGTATCATATTAAAAATGTCTATAGCTATTACCAAGTGACTGTCTATATTGCATTACCCTATTTTAACCCACTGTATATGACTTACCATTATCTCCTATTTTTCATATTCTACATTTGTTCACTCATGTGTTGATTGATTCATTCATTTATTGTCTTCCCACCAGAGTGTGAGCTCTGTGAAAACAAGGACCTCATCTGTCTCCTTCACCACTGGAACTCCAGCATCCAGAAAAGTCCCTGGCACTGATGAGGTATTCAGAAGATATTAGTTGAATGAAAGAAATAAAAACACCCATAGATCAGGACGTATGACAGGATGTTTATTGCAGCAATATTATGGTGGCAAAAATCCAGAATTAAAGAGAATGCCCATTAGTGAGGGGCTGATTGGGAGCTCCATCACTGTTGGGCTAAGCAGTATAGAACGGTGGTTAATGGTATGGCTTTAGTGTCAGATGCCTGGGATTTAATCCATTTCAGTGTTCATCTTAAACATAGAATGGATGGTCCTGGGAAAGGTGTTTAGCCTCTGTTTCTTAGTTTCCTCATCTATAAAATGAAGATAATAATGACACCAATCTCATGAAATTTTGCGAGAATTAAATGAAATGATACATGTAACACATTTGGGAACAGTGCCTGGTACATTGTAACTCAATGAATATGTTCTTACTTCATGAAATAGTAAAGAGAATGACTTAAGTATCACTTGGAGTCATTTTCATGGTGCATAACTTAGTGGCCAACACACAACGCAAAACACATGTAATGAATGTTGCTTTTGTAAATCTAACAATAATAATGAAATAATCTCACATGTATGTATATGATTTCTGTGTTTATAAGAGCATAAAATTAAGGAAGATTATATATTAGGTATATGAATCTGGGTGTGGGAAGAGAGGGAATAAGGAGAAGCAAAAGTTGCAAAAAACAACAAAATTACTAAATACTATGATATTCACATTACCAACACATTACTAATACCATAACTAAAATTACAAAATATATGTTTCTGCAATTATATAAGCAGTAGGAAAAAATAAACAAAATAAAATATATGTATGTATGTATACATAACCAATAAGATGCCTAAAAGAGGGTCTGAAAAATATTAATGGAGTTTCTTTTAGGAAGGTTGGAATTCCAAGTGATTCCTTCCTTACACTTTGGTTATTTGAGTTTTTGATAGTAAGCGGATATTATTTATATAATCAGAAAAATACAATAAAATATTTTTACTATGAGCAAAAAAGAAAAGTTTAATGCTTCTCTGTTCCTGTAAGTCTTTATTAAAGGAAGAGAGTTGGCGTTGTCTCTGTTAGAGAGGTTTCAGGCCTCAGGAGTTATTAGAATCCTATTTATAAGAAGCCCTGGGTCACATGGTCTGAGCACAAGATGGATTTACTTTGCAGCAAATCTCATGTCTGTTACCTCAATCTTCTCCTGTCTTAGAAAGACGAACTCAAATCTGAGGGATTATATGAACCAAAGGTGCTGTAAATGTAGGCAAATGGACCACAACATTCTTGAAAATTGGAGAGAAGGGAATCATAGATACCTATATCCACAGATGATTCAGCCATAGGAGACTGTATGGGCCCCAAATCTAGAAAAATTTTAAAAATACCACTTTATGGCTGGGCGAGGTGGCTCATACTTGTAATCCCAGCACTTTGGGAGGCTGAGGTAGATGGCTCACTTGAGTTCATAAGTTTGAGGCCAGCCTGGCCAACATGGTGAAACCCCATCTCTACTAAAAATACAAAAAAATTAGCTGGGCATGGTGGCGGGGCATCTGTAATCCCAGCTACTCAGGATGCTGAGGCAGGAGAATCACTTGAATCTGGGAGGTGGAGATTGCAGTGAGCTGAGATCGCGCCACTGCACTCCAGCCTGGGCGACAGAGTGAGACTCCGTCTCAAAATAAATACACAAATAAAATAAAATAAAATAAAATAAAATAAAATAAAATGGCACTTTACTCATGTCAAAGCATTGTTCAAAAACCCCTATTCCATGTCACTTATAAAGCTGAAATTCTTTAGTTGGTCTTCAAGAGTCTCAATACCTGTGCTAACTGTCCCCCAGTGTTTTTTAAACTAGCTCTGCTTTGCAGGGTAGACCTCCGATTGTCCACTAAAAATCTCTCTTCACCTTTGTTCATGCCTTTCTCCCTCCTTTTTTTGAATCTTAGTCACCCTTAATCCTTGGCTTAAGTCCATCTTCTCTAAAAGGATGTTTGCATCACCCTACTCCTCAGGGATTTCTTTACCTACATGTCTGCATTCTACCAAATATGTCATTATGATTGGATGCTGTGCCTGGTCACTTAGCACTTACCATGTGTTCTCTTAAACAGCTATCCATCTTCGTATGCAAATTTTCCTCCTTTCTTCAACTGGCAGACTTCTTAAGGATGGGACTCATGACTTTTCCTTCCTTGTATTTCCATAGCTCCCAGCATGTTCCTTGGATATAGCTGGCATACAGAGAATACTTGTTGATGGATAGATATTTATAGCCATTTTCTTGAAAACTGGAAGCATATAGTTATCCCATGATTAATGGATGGGTTGGAGCCCTATAGTAGAAACCAATTTATTTGCATACAAGCTTATCTATCTAGATAAGAATGTAGATAAGAATGCTATGCCTAAATATGGAAAAAAATCCAAGAGCATTTCAAATCCTCAAAAATGTGTGTGCACTCAGTGACATGAATCCACATTTGCCATAAGCAGGATGAATGAAAAATGAAACTAAATGAGATATTTAAATTTTTGAGAACTGGAAACTGAAATATTAATAAGGTTCATAGTAGTTAACACTTACATGACTTTTATTATAAGCTAATTTATTTGAATACTTTAAATATATTAACTCATTTAGTCCTTAAAAACCTTGTGAGGCAGATAATTTTAATTTAAAAAAAATAAAAAAAAATTAGCCCACATTCAATGACCTATCTATATTTAAAATTTTTTGAGATATGGTTTCACTTTGTCACCCAGGTTGGTATGCAGTGGCACCATCATGACTCACTGTAGCCTTAGCCTCCTGGGCCCAACCGATCTTTCCACCTCAGCTTCCTGAGTAGGTGGGACCACAGGTGCATGCCACCATGCCTGGCTTATTCCATTTTTTTTTTTTTCCTTAGAGACTAGGTTTCCCTATGTTGCCCAGGCAGGTCTCCAACTCCTGAGCTCAAGCGATCCTCCCACCTCAGCCTCTCAAAGTGTAGGGATTACAGGTGTGAGCCACTGTGCCTGGCCACGGAGACACTATTACTAGTTCCATTTCACAGAGGGTGAAACACAACTGACCTAGCTCCTACTTCCACCCATGAGTATTTTAAAGCTGTTTAATTAAAATACAAGTAATTCGATGATTTTTGATTTGTAAATTTAACCTAGATAACTACATCTGCACAAAGGACAAAACCCACACATCCAAGTGTTTTGTAAATGAAAGACTATGATTCTGCTCAAGGTGATATTTAAAACTAATGAACTTGGTTTAAAGAAAAATTAATAAACATCACCCCCTGCAAGTTTTCTGCAGACATCTTCTAAAGAAGCTATTTACATTTGATCTTAGAATTCTGTCACTGCCTTTCTTTTAGAATGTTTTAAAAAGTCAATCTATGCTTCCTAAAATAAATTCAGTCTCCCTTATTAATAGTTACATCTGGTTTTAAACCAGAGACGGCTTTATTGTGCACTTTATTCAAATAATCTTGTCTGTTAGTATGATTTTACCCTCAAAGGCTAAAGAGTTACCCATTAGCAAAAGGAGTTCCAAAGAATTTTGTAATAGTCTCTAAAGAGAATTTTAAGATAAGAGTTCTAAAAATGTTGTCAACATTATGTTATCTAAATTCTGGGAAGACCAAGCGATCATACAAGATCATTCAGGAACAAGGATGGGTTGAGAATCCAGCGAGGGCTTTTGACTCTTGTCTACTGTGTTTTCTGCTAACCTGCACAACCACTAGAGGTCTCAGCGAGATACTTGTGGGCTGACCCCCTAAAGGTAATGGTGAGAGAAGAAACCCAGCCATCCCATAGGGAGTACAGATAAGAATGTGACATTGACTTGAAGCCTCTATTTATTTGGGAGCAGCAGAGACTGTCAAAATGTTGAGCATTGAAAGACTGACTAATCTTTGTAGTCTTATTTAGCTGTTGTGTGTGGGAGATGTAAATTGTTGGATTTATGTTGTGCTCCTCATTGAGAAGGAATAGTGATTTCTCATGAGCCAGTCTTAATGGGTTTGAATGCCCAGAAATTCTAAGTCAGGGTTTCAACCAATTCTGTGGACCCTAAACACTATAATAGCTAGCATTTAAGTGTCTACTATATGTCAGGAAGGGTTTTAAGTACCTTACATATATTACCTCGTTTAATCTTCATAACAACCCATTGAAGTAATGACTTTGTATCATTCCTATTTTACAGATAGGGAAGCCGAGTTACAGAGAGGTTATACAACTTGCTTTAATTTGCTCAAGGTTATATGGCTATTAAATAGTTGAATTGGGATTCAAACCCAGGCAGTTTGGCTTCAAAGTCTAATCAATTACAAATTTATTATTAGTCATAAAAATTTCAAACATATGTAAAGTAGGATAATTGTGCGATGGACCCTCCCGTTTACCCATCTCCCACACTGACAGCAATCATTAACTCATGGCCAATCTTCTTTTATCTATATTTCTACTTACTTCCCTGGTTGCCGAGCCCCTTTCCTGGATTATTAAACACACAAACACACACACACACACACACACCCCACACACACTCCTTTTTTTTGTTATTTCAATAGTTTTTGGACTACAGATAGTTTTTTGTTACATGAGTAAGTTCTTCAGTGGCAATTTCTGAGATTTTGGTGTACCCGTCACTCAAGCTGTGAACACTGTAGCCAATTTGTAGTCTTTTATCCCTCACCCTGTCCCACCCTTGCCCCCAAATCCCCAGAGTCCATTATATCATTCTTATGCCTTTGTGTCCTCATAGCTAAGCTCTCATTTATAAGTGAGAAGTAAGATATTTGGTTTTCCATTCATGAGTTACTTCACTTAGAATAATGGTCTCCAACTCCATCTGGGTTGCTGTGAATGCCATTAATTCATTTATTTTTCATGGCTGAGTAGTATTCATATATATATATATATATATATATATATACACACACACACACACACATATATATATACACACACATATATACATATATATATATACACACACATATATATATATACACACACACACACATATATATATATCACATTCTATTTATCCACTGGTTGATTGATGGACATTTTTTGAAATTGCAAATTTGACTGCTATAAACATGAGTGTATGAGTGTGTGAGTGTCTGCTTCATATAATGACTTCTTTTCCTCTGGGCAGATACCGAGTAGTGGGATTAATGGATCAAATAGTAGTTCTACTTTTAGGTCTCTAAGGAATCTCCATACTGTTTTCCATAGTGGTTATACTAGTTTACATTCCCACCAGCTGTGTAAAAATGTTCCCATTTCATTGCATTCACACCAACATCTATTATTTTTTGATGTTTAAATCACGGCCATTCTTGCAGGAGTAAGGTAGCACTTATTTTGGTTTTAATTTGGATTTCCCTGATAATTAGTGATGTTTAACACTTTTTCGTATGTTTGTTGACTATTTGTATATCTTCTTTTGAGAATTGTCTGGTCTTATCCTTTGCCCACTTTTTGATGAGATTATTTGCTTTTTTTTTTTCTTGCTGATTTGCTTGAATTCCTTGTAGATTCTGGATATTAGTCCTTTGTCAGATTCATAGTTTACAAATATTTTCTTTCATTCTGTGGGTTGTCTGTTTACTCTAATTACTTATTTTGCTATGCAGAAGCTTTTCAGTTTAATTAGGTCCCAATGATTTATTTTTGTTATTATTATATTGGCTTTTGGGTTCTTCATCATGAACTCTTTGCCTAAGCCAATGTGTAGAAGACATTTTCCAATGTTGTCTTCTAGAAATTTTTAGAATTTAGAATTTTTCAGGTCTTAGATTCAAGTCTTTGGTCCTTCTTGAGTTGATTTTTGTATAAGGCAAGAGGAGAGGATTCAGTTTCATTCTTCTGCATGTGGCTTGCCAGTTATGTCAGCACCATTTGTTCAATAAGGTGTCCTTTCTCCACTTTATGTTTTTGTTTGCTTTGTCAAAGATAGTTGACTGTAAGTATTTGGCTTTATTTCTGGGTTCTCTATTCTGTTCCATTTGCCTATGTGCCTATTTTTATACCAGTACCATGCTGTTTTGGTAACTATAGACTTGTAGTATAGTTTGAAGTTGGGTAAAGTGATGCCCTAGATTTGTTCTTTTTGCTTAGTATTGCTTTCGCTATTTGGGCTTTTTTTGGGTTCCATATGAATTTTAATATTTTTTTTCCAGTTCTGTGAAGAATGATAATGTTATTTTGATGGGAATTGCATTGAATTTGTAGATTGCTTTTGGCAGTGTGGTCATTTTCACAATATTGATTCTACCCATCCATGAGTATGGGATGTGTTTCCATTTGTTTGTGTTGTCAATGATTTCTTTCAGCAGTGTTTTGAAGACTCCTTGTAGAGATCTTTTACCTCATTGGTTAGGTATATTCCTAAGTATTTTATTTCATTTTTTGTAGCTGTTGTAAAAGGAATTGAGTTCTTGATTTGTTTCTCAGCTTGTTCATTGTTGGTGTATAGCAGTGTGACTTATTTATATACATCGATTTTGTATCTTGAAACTTTTCTGAATTCATTCATCTTATCTAGGAGCTTTTTGGGTGAGTCTTTAGGGTATTCTAGGTATGCAATCATATCATTGGCAAACAGCAACAGTTTGACTTCTTCTTTACCAGTTTGGATGCCTTTTATTTCTTTCACTTGTCTAATTGCTCTGGCTAGGACTATGTTGAATAGAAGTGGTAAAAGTGGGTATCCTTGTCTTGTTCTAGTTTTCAGGGGGAATGCTTTCAACTTTTCCCCTTTCAGTATAATGTTGGCCGTGGGTTTGTCATAGTTGGCTTTTATTACCTTGAGGTATCTCCCTTCTATGCCAATTTTGCTGAGGGTTTTAATCATAAAGTGGTGCTTGATTTTGTCAGATGCTTTTCTGCATCTATTGACACAATCCTATTACTTTTGTTTTAAATTCTGTTTATATGATGTATCATATTTATTGACTTGTGTGTGTTAAACCATCCCTGCATCCCTGGTAAGAAACCTACTTGATCATGGTGTATTATCTTTTTGATATGCTGTTAGATTCAGTTAGCAGGTATTTTGTTGAGGATTTTCGTATCCATGTTCATCAAGGATATTGGTCTGTAGTTTTCTTTTTCATTATATTGTTTCCTGACAACACACAGATATTCTGTCATATTATTCATAAGTATTTCCATAAATATTGCTAAAAAGACTTAAAAAGAATCACACTTTTCTTCATAGAATGCACATAATATCTGTTGTTCTGTATTTTGTGACATTAGTAGCTTTGATGATTATTATCTAAATTAGTGGTATTCCATTTTATCATTTCTTTTTCATTTATTTGCTGGAATACTTTCTATTATATTAGCTGTTTGATTATCCTGAGGGACAGTTTGCATAGGGGAGGCCAGATAGATGCCAGATCTATATTGACCTCCAACTTCCCCTTTTAAAACTAGTTTCAGTGAGTTGGTTTCTTAATATTGCCCAAGTCAATCACTCAGTTTTTGAAGGTCATAATGAAATTATGAATGTTTAAACCTACTTGAATTTATTTGATGCATCTTTTTTTAAAAAAATCAATGCTCAAATTGTCTCCAAGAAGCCTGTGGGAGGCTCTTCAAGTTAGACTTATAAATTTTTCAGTCGTCTTCAGTAACTCTCTAATTTTCTGGTATGACAGAATCTTCTAGGCTCATCTTGTATATTTTTGGCCCTTAAACCATTTCTGGTCCTAAACCAAAAATTAGTAATTTTTCCAAGCAGCTGGAGATTCTATATGGGAAATGGTATTTTTTTTTTTAGAAACTGCAACCTAGATATGACAACTGCTTATTGATACTGAATTGGTTTTTGTTTGAGCTTGCCTCTATTCTTTTCTCACTTCCTTCATTCCATCTTCTCTTCCTTCTTTTTCTTTCATTTTAAAGAGAAAATAAATGATGAGTTCTTACTAAGAATTACTTGTTTAATCTTTCTGTATAAATTTATGTCTAAATAGTAATAGTTTTAGAATAATATATATTATTAAAATACAATTGTGAAAAAATGTTTGAATTCATTTTGCAGTTCTTTTCATCTTTAGAGTATATATCAATAGGGATATAGAAATGATTGTCTTTTAAAGCCACTTGAAAACAATTATCCTCTGTACAGATAATCTGCCAGCTTCTTACATAAATTTGTTTCATTTTGCTTTAGAGTTGTAGTGTGTTACTTTAAATTTAATTTTGTTTTTAAAAACTTATTTTTTAAAATTGACAAGTAAAAATTGTATATATTTATGGTGTACAACATGATGTGTATATATGTATGTACACATATATGTATATGCATTGTGGAATGACTAAGCTATTTTACATAAGCATTACTTCACATACTTATTTTTTGTGGTGAGAGCACTTAAAGTCTACTTTTAGTAATTTTCAAATATATAATATATTGTTATTAGCTACAGTCACCATTATATACAATAGAGCTCTTGAACTTATTCTTTCTAAATGAAATTTTGTTTCCTTTGACCAACATCTCCCCAATTTCTCCACCCCTTGGCCTCACTCTCTGTTTTTTCCACCCCACATCTGATTTTCTACACTCCACATCTAAGTGAGGTCATGTGGTATTTGTCTTTCTGTGCCTGGTTTATTTCATTTATCACAGTGCCCTCCAGGTTCATCTATGTTGTTGCAAATGAGAAAATTTTCTTTTTTTATAAGGCTGAATAGTATTCCATTGTGTATACATGCCATATTTTCTTTAGTCATTCATTCACTGATGGACACTTAGGATGATTCCATGTCTTGGCTATTGTGAATAATCCTGCAATGAACATGGGAGTGACGACATCTCTTTGATGCACTGATTTTATGTTGTTTGGATATATGCCCTAGTAGGGGCTTGTTGGATCATATGGTAGTTCTATTGTTAATTTTTTGAGGGACTTCCATATTGTTTGTCTATGATGGCTATATTTATATACATTCTCAACAACAGTACAAAATGGTTCCTTTCTCTTCACATCCTCACCAACACTTATCTTTCATCATTTTTGGTAATAGTCTCACTTCTGTTTTAAAGTTATATAAAACAAAGTATATTCGGAGAAATTGGCCTCCAATCTCTGTCTCCCCTCTCCCATACGTAATTTTTAAAAACCTTCACGGTTTATCTTTCAATTTTATTTTACAGGAGCAAATGTGTATAGATACTTGCATCTCATTCACATCTACTTTTTTAGACAAATGTTAATTTACTGTACACATTTTTCTTCACTTTTTTTTTAACTATACAATTTATCTCAGCATTCATTGCTTAGCAGCATGTGCAGATATCTATCATCCCCTTTAAGTTGCATAGTTTATTCAACCAGTCCCCCAAGTGATGGACATTTGGGCTGTTTCAAGTCTCACTTAAAGATTTCTCTATATATTAATCAAAGCCTAAAGACTTTTATGTTGGCTCAAAGCCCAATTCCAGAAAAGGGGCAAAGTTAGATAAAATGACTTCTACAATTTGGGTTGTATTCTGATATTCATCATAGCATGTATAAGATAAAAGACTCTTCTTTGTTCAATAGTACCAGGCTTAGGGCAACAGTAGTAGGAGAATCAAGGCTATGTGGTTTCTTAACTATCCAGGTGGTTCTTAGTCCTAAATACTCAGATTGGTGTGGTTCCCTGAACTTAACTTCTCACATGTAGATGGTAATGTGCTAGGAGTAGCTAAATTTTCAAAAGCTCATATGTTTAGATGACACAGAAAGTACCAATGGACAGCTAGCCTTTTATATCTTCTGGTTTTGCATCCACAGATTCAACCAACTGCAAATCAAAAATATTTCCCAAAAAAAGACCTAATAAAAAATACAAAACATAATACAAATTTAAAAAAATATGCCTAAAAACAATTTACATAGCATTTACATTGTATTAGGCATTATCAATTATATAGAGATAATTTAAATTATATGGAAAAATGGGACAGAACAGAACCCAGAAGTAAAGCCACACCCCTACAACCATCTGTTCTTCGACAAAGTTGACGAATATAAGCGACGGGAAAAGGACTCCCTATTCAATAAATGGTGCTGGGTTAGCTGGCTAGCCATATGCAGAAGAATGAAACTGGACCCCTACTTTTCACCATATACAAAAGTTAACTCAAGATGATTAAAGGTTTAAAGGTAAGGCCTCAAACTATAAGAATCCCAGAAGAAAACCCAGGAAACACGATTCTGGACACTAGCCTTGGGAAAGAGTTGATGACTAAGTCCTCAAACTCAATTGCAGCAAAACCAAAAATTGACAAGTGGGACCTAATTAAACTAAAGAGCTTCTGTACAGCAAAAGAAACTATTAATAGAATAAATAGATAACCTACAGAGTGGGAAAAATAGTTGCAAACTATGCATCAGACAAAAGTCTGCTATCCAGAATCTATAATGAACTTAAATAATGAGACAAGCAAAAACCAAAGAATTCCATGAAAACGTATGTAAAAGGCATGAACAGAGGACACACAAATGGCTAACAAACATGAAAAAATATTCCACATCATAAATTATCAGAGAAATGCAAATCAAAACCACAATGAGATACCATCTCATAAGTCAGAATGGCAATAATTAAAAAGTCAAAAAATAACAGATGCTGGTGAGGCTGTAGAGAAAAGGGGACATTTATACCCTGTTGGGTGGGAATGTAAAATTAGTTCAGCCACTGTGAAAAGAAGTTTGGAGATTTCTCAGGGAACTTAAAATAGAACTACCATTTGACCCAGCAGTCCCATTACTGGATATATATATATTTAAAAACATTGTTTTACCAAAAAGACACATGCACTCATATGTTCATTGCAGCACTGTTCACAATAGCAAAAACATGGACTCAACCTAGGTGCCCATCAGCAGTGGACTGGATAAAGAAAATACAGTACATACAAACTATGGAATACTACGCAATCATAAACAAGAACAAAATCATTTTCCTTTGCAGCAGCATGCAGCTGGAGGCCATTACCCTAAACAAATGAATGCAGGAATAGAAAACCAAATATTACATATTCTTATTTATAAGTAGAAGCTAAACAGTGGGTAACCATGAACACAAAGATGCTAACAATATATATTGGGGACTACTAGAGGGAGGAGGCAGGGAGAGGGGCAAGTGTTGAAAAACCACTGGG
This sequence comes from Cacajao melanocephalus, assembly GCA_963573385.1. Classification (NCBI taxonomy): domain Eukaryota; kingdom Metazoa; phylum Chordata; class Mammalia; order Primates; family Pitheciidae; genus Cacajao; species Cacajao melanocephalus. The sequence continues at coordinate 10,662 of CAUYLG010021025.1, read as the reverse complement.
TACTATGTTCACTTCCTGGGTGACGGCATCATTTGTACCCAAAACCTCAGCATTACCATTTGGGATCATTTGTACCCCAAACTTTACCAATATACCCATGTAATAAATCTGCACAGGCACCCCCTGGATATAAAATAAAAGTTGCAATTATTAAAAAAAGTATATGGGAGGATGTGCATAGGTAATGTGCAAATACTGCATCATTTTATATAAGGGACTTGGGCAGCTTTTGGTGTCTGTGGAGGACCTGGAACCAATTTCCCACAGATACAGAGGGAAGACTGTATTATTCTTGCCTCCTCTATCATCTTTTAAATATTTATCTCTTTAAATGTTTATTATATTTTAATAAAAATGTCTTCATCTGTTTATTATCTTTTAAAGAATGAATCTACCTTTGTGTATTCCAATATCACTTATATGCAAATGACTTCAAAATAGTCATCTTCAGCTCAGGCATCTCTCCAGGCACCTCTAACCAAGGCATCCAAAATTAAATGTGTCATCTTGTATATTTTGCATACAAGGTGAAAACATCTGCCCTCTTGTCTATTCCTGTTTTCAATAATGTAACCATTCTCCCAGGTTTAAAGCCACTAGTGATATATCCTTATTTATTTATTTAGCCTTTGTACTATCTAATTTGACCGCGTCTCTTAGGTTAGATATTGATTTTACTTGGGCCACATGAAAACTTGGTCATGGCAATCATACCCCAAAGAGACTTTTGGGGAAAAAAAATCTGTAATAGCAGCAATTTGTCTTTGGCCTTTTCCCATGGATCAGTGGGCTAGATGAAGATATTAAAGGCCTAGGGTCAAATGTGACTATTTGAAAGAAATACTGAATATATGGAATAAAGGACTAGGAAAAATGATTTCAAAAGCTGGTACAAATGAGGTCCACTTAAACAAATGAAACTGATTAAATGTCTCATGTGCTCTTATGAGAGAGAGTGTCCAGATGTGAGAGGGCCTGAAGCCACACCCAGCAGAAACACTGAAGGGCCAGGTACGAGAGCCAGCAGGAATGAGTTCTGCCATGAGAAATCAACCTCCAGTTCTTGAAAGACTGTCATTAGAAGGATTAGAACGGTCAATCTCGGGAGGCTGCAGGAAGCAAAACCAGCACCAGTAGGTGATAGAGATGTGTCATCTAGGTTCCGCAGGGAAGCAGTGGCACTCTGAGTGTGGACTGACATATTCATTATAGGAATTAAAACTTAATTGTGGGAGGATCAGGGGAAGGGAAGGCCCAGAAAGGGGAGTTGGAGGATCAGAGTGGGAGTCATTCATTTCAGGCATGACTGAAGCATTGGCCTGGGTGGGCAAGCTGGAGCTTGCAGGAAAAGCTGGGAAGATGAACCCATCCAGCTGCCGACGTGGGACTGTGAAGAGGGAATCAATACCGTGTCTTTGGGAAGCTGTTGCCTCAGGGGAGCTAATGAGAATCTGTGCCCACTGACCGGTAGCGGACAGCTACTAGTCAGCAATGCTAACAACTGGAAAGCACTAAATGCTGGTCTGAGGAGAGAGAGGACCACAGGGATCCTGCCACATTCCTCTGCATCTTTCTGTCATTATGTCTCAGAATGAAGCCTTCACTTCTGTCTCAAATCTTGCCTGAGTTCCTTTTTTGCAACTCTTGTTTTTCGAGACAGAGTCATGCTGTGTCACCCAGGCTGGAGTACAGTGGCACAAGCATGGCTCACTGCAGTGTTGAGCTGCTGGGTTCAAGCAGTCCTCCCACCTCAGCCTCCGAAGTAGCTTGGGACTACAGGCAAATGATGCCGTGACTGACTAAAACATGTTTGTAGAGATGAGGTTTCACTATGTTGTACAGGCTGGTTTTGAACTACTGTACTTTAGAGATCCTCCCACCTTGGCCTCCTAAATTGCCAGGATTACAGACATGAGCTACTGTGCCTGGTGTGGCTACTGTTAACACAATCCTAGAGGGAAAGGAATTATGAGAGCTGTCCTTGCCAGACTAACCAACTTGAATACAGCATACCCAGCCCAAAAGAGAGGGAGACTTTTACATAATGCAAGAAAGAAAAAGATGGTTTTGAATCTGTTCAAGGGTGAGGTACCTCTAGAGATAGTGAGGGAGTGACCACATGGCAGGCAGGTGGAGATGGACTCAAGCGCTGGGAATTTACTTTGCCTAAAGTTAAAAAAGAACTTCTACGTGCTGCTACCATCAAATGTACCCATTTACCTACATCTGTAGCTGCGGACTCAACTTTCTGTTTCTCCGTCCCCCTCTATTTTCTATGAACTGGTAGTTAGATTTAGAGACCTGATCTCCTTCGGGATAGATTATTTATTTTGGCAAGAAAAATCCAAAAGTGGTGCTGTTTGTGATGTTAATGGCTACTTAATGCTCATTTCTTCATTTGGGGAAAGCCAGATCTCTTACCCTCTTTGCCACTGCCTTTTCTTTGAAGAGTAAGTACAACATAATGCTGAGCGGCCTAGAGAAAAAGGCGTGTGCACACATGTTCTTCTGAGTATGTATCCATATATGTGCATTCTCAGATACATGTCTTTGTGAAGTGAACTATATTTTTGTGCTGTTGCAAGAGAAGGTCTAGGTTACCTTCTTAATTGGCACCATTGGATGACAGCCCAGAGAGACCAGGTAACAGGAAGAGCAGGACCTGCTCTGAGCAGTGTATTGTAAACATTTGTATGCCCAAGAGTAAGCATATTATCCTGTATACTTTATTTTTATACTATGTCTTTGTACTCTGCCTCCTGGGGGATAAAACCAAATCCCTCCGTTTACACTTCCCAGCTAGGCAGGGATGCACCGATTGGAGAACCGTGCAGCCCTGTGAATTAAGGGATCAGGTATTTGCTTTCATTGGCCCCCATGCCAGCCAAGCCTTAGGACCTAGGTGAAGCGTCTTTGATGCTTTCACTTTATGGAAGTCCATAAATACAATTTGGTGAAGATCATACAGGACCAAACTAGTTTGGAAGCTAAATCACCTGTAATGTCTTGATGGAGATTTTCTTCAGCAGAGATGGAACTAACTCCTTTGCTGAGGCAGAAGAGTCGGGGATTATACTGTCTTAAGCTGTTTATACTTGGAACACTTTTTTATTGCCTTCACAAGTTAAAAGGTCCTGTTTTTTCCCCCTCTTTATTTCCTATGGATTTGGAATTATCCACTGAAAGAAGGCTGGATTTTCCTGCTTTATAGTTTCTCCGACACAAAACTTCCCAGGGCAGTTACAGGATTGACATGGGATATATAGCCATAGGGTTGGAAGGAACCTGTAGACCTCTTTCAGGAAAACATCGAAATCCCCAAAGTGAGAAAGAGTTTTGCTTAAAGACATCTGAATATACCAGAAAACCTTGGGATTGTTTATTAGCTTGATATATATGAAATTGCTATTTTCATATTTAAAAAATGCTTAACTATTGGCTATTAGTTAGCCATATGAAATTTGGAAGTTGAACTAGGCAGTAGTTAACCATTTGAAGATACGTTGCAATTTAAAATACGTTTAGCAGCTGTCCTTATCATTAATGGATCCAAGCTCTCTTGAGTGTGAAATTAAGAGTGAATATAGTTAAGTAAAATTGTTATAAGGGGATGAGAAAATGTACTCTATTGGAGAGAATATTAGGGTATCCCGATTTAGATCACAACCCAAAGTCTCCTAGCGTTTACTCCCTCACTGAGAGTGTTTTAAGTCGTACCCACTCCGCAAGTTTCTTGGGATGTTTGTTAGAAGGTGATTTCTGTCCCTTTGTGCATGAATGTGGCCCTGCAAACAGAAAGAATTAGATTCCACAGGGTACCTTGACAATGCCAAAGGCAGCAAGGAAGTTGAGGCTGGTCCTCTGTCTGGTGATGGTGCTTAGAGTTCTGTGCTTTGGTGAGGATCACCACTGGGCAGATACAGATATTTGGTTTTATTATTTCCTCCAGAGATAATGGGGCAGGGGCATATGAATCTTGAATAATTTCTAAAGACTAGATGTTAAATTTTTAAAAAGCCAGTGTATGAATTTACTATGCAAAATCTAACTCTGTGAATCAAATGTTTGGGTTAGCTGGCTAGGGCATTTCTTGAGGAACTGACGTAGAATAGAACTATGGTAAATATGATTTGAGTAAGTTTCATTAGAAGGTCTTAAAAGTTTATTTTCTTTTATCTGTGCTATTTTCTGGAATCATTTTTCTCCACTAAAAAGAAATACTTTCCAAACAGGCAATCTGTTTTAATTAGCCCTTAGGGAGGTTTAAGAGGGTTCCTTTCGTTGACAGTGTCAGCAAAACACCATCACATTTCTTTCTTTTCTCATTTTCTCTCTCTTTCATATTTAAGGTTCATCTGCTTACATCATTATAGCACCAAACGATTTCATTTCAACACATTTTATATGTTATGATTCTCTAAAAATGCAGTCGTAGCAAGCAGTAAATTCCCTGAAGGCAAGTCTCAGGCAGTCAGGGTGTAGTGGAAGAGGTATGGGCTTTGGGGTAGAGAGTCCTGGGTTCAAATTGTGGCTCTGACACTCAGTTTCTTAATCTGTAAACAAACGAATAACTAACTCAAGGTTTCCTGGAGATTGAGTAAGGTAGAAGTGAAAGTGCTTTGGGCTGAATATCTGGTACCAGGTGCTCAACACTGGTTGACTTCTTTGCCTTGTTTTGTTTGATCTTCTTTGTAACGTATTATACACAGCAAGCACTAGGTAGATTGTCTTGTTTTAGGTGGCCTTTTCCTTGATGATGTAGAAAGAACTCTTCATTTTGGTGGCAAATTATTTCCAAATCACATTGCAGAATGGGTTGCTTCTGGAAAATTGTCTTGTAAACTAGCATCTTTAAATATTTTGCCTGTAGCAGCTACAATGAGAGGGAGAGAGAGAAAAAAAAAAGAGAGAGAGAAAAATAAAAGGAGAAAAAATTAATTTTTCTGAGGAGGGCAGTGGTTGTGGTTGCTATATTGTCATTGCTGGGAAGTTTTATGGACATAAAAATCACAGTCATTCTCGCTGGGACTCCTTTGCCTCCTCAGCAGTTGATGGCTAATTCCAACCATCTTCTGTGGATTTTGGTTAGTAAACCAGAGGATGCTCCTTGTGCATGTAGGCTCTGTTTGAAGGTTTCTTTTATGAGCTTGTAGTACCTCATGTATTAAGTTAACCACTCAGTGCTAGCAAACTTTTAAATGGCTGGAGCCAATGAAAGATTTTGAAAATAAATCTGTCTGGGGCAATACGTGGCAACTTCTCTTTGAGTAATGGATGACTTAAAAATCTAACTTCACTTTTTCTTGCCTATGGATTCTTTGCCCACATTTTATAAAGCCAAGAAATTTTAATTTTTTAAGCCCTTATGAAGATAAAAGATACAAGATATTATGTGCTTGCAATCACTTTACCAAGGTTTCAAAAGAAATAAAAACAAAACAAAACAATTAAGAAGTCTCTGTCAAAGGTCTGGAAAATACAACTTTTGGATAGCTTTTCAGGAGACCTGTTTTGCATTAAAATACCAAATAAAACAAAATGATGGATTGTTTTGGCACCATTTAGGTTGAGCTTATGTGATGAGAACTGTACATGAAAGACAGCCAGTTATTGTCATAGTTGACAGATTTTTGGGTACTGTCTAGTTGTTCAGTGCAGTAAAGTCCCAAGGGTCAGAAGCTTTTCCAAAAGTCTTATGCCAGGAACAATGCAAACTTTTGCTGTAACAGAGACTGACATTGTCTTCCTACTTCATAGATATCTGTAAGTTGTGGTCCTTCCTGGCCTACCAAATTAGTTCCGGTGACTTTCTGTGTGATGCATTATTGTTCCTGATGCGACTTCATTTTTACATGCAAAAAATGTTTAAAATTTGCCATAGAGTATTGGCCATATTTAACGGAGATAGGTGCAGAGGTTTTCAAGTGGAGCAGACAGCTCAGGCAAGGAGATGTGAGGCAGAGTGTGTCCTAGGAAAAGCAAGATGATGAGTTTAGTTGGAGTATAGGTTATATCTAGGGGTTCTCTGAGAAATAATACTGGAAAGGTGTTTTGGAGACCTATTTGGAAGACTTTGAGTTCCAGAGTAAGGAATTGCTTTTTAATTTTTAGGCAGTGTAGATCCATTTTTACCTGATAAAACGTATGTTCAGGAAATTCCTGAGGAGGCCATTGTAGTCTACAGGAGAGGTGATAAGGTTTGAACTGGGTAGCAGTGACAACAGGATGCACACGATGACAGATTGTCTTAATTTTGTAATGTTATACTTTATACGCTTGTAATACAAGGTGACATATGTCACCGAGGGATCCTATTAATAAATAAACCTGTTAATAGAAATAACAGAGGCCTTACATTAAGTCCAAGATTCGGAAAGAAATGTGTTCAAGAAATGTTCATGTTTGTTAGGTAGGTGTGAGGAGAAGTTTCCACCACAAATTCACAGATCTAGATTAGAGATTTAATTGAAAGATGAGTATTAAAGCCAGCAAAGCCTAATAACACTCTATTCAGCATGTTACTGTTTTTAATATTTATCTCCCACTTAAAAAACATGAATCTTATGGTAGTTCTATAAGGTAGCTCCTAGAATCCTTATTTTGTAGAAACTGAGGCATAAAGAAGTTAAGCAATTTTCCCAGAGTGTACTGGTGACAGAAACCAGATCCTGAATCTCTGCTTATGGGGACCTTGTTCACAGCCTGCTTCCTCAGCTGTACTTGATGACCCATTAATTGGTAACAAAATGAATTCGCTTACTAATGTGGCCTGTTCACCATTTTCAGCAAGGCTATGTTGATCATCCACCAAACCTTTTTGTTTTCTATTACTTCTAATGACAATATGAGAATTGCATCATAAATTACTTGCTCATTGTTGCTGGCATTGAGTTAAGAAGAGAATGTAGACATGTTTAGATTAAACATATTTGAATGAACCCCTGTAGCATTTCCAACAACAGGTCAGAACCTTTCAATGCTGAATAAATGTTAGTTGAACAGCGTTCCTGGGAATAAGAAAGATGCTGAGGAATGTGCTCAAAATGGAACATTAAATGATCCCCTAGTGGCTTGAGAATCACTGTGCTTTTCTAAGTGCCTCATTTATGGCAAAGCCTGGGGGAGACCTTAGCTCCTTGAGTTTTATCGTTTGTAATATTTGATATGTTATTTGAAGTAAATTGAAAGCATTCCTTGAATTGCTTCTTTCTAGTGTCTCTCATCTTTTCACTCAATATATAGTTCCAAGTTTAACTTACAGCTTAATTCCTGACTTTCAACTGAACTCACAGAAACAGGATTTAAGGTTTGTCAGTCAGTTGCTTGTAGGAAACATCTGATAAGGATCTAATTTGGATAATGAGATCTTGGACTTCTATCCAGAGCCTGAGCCAGAGCTAGATGCCATAATGGCAGATCTTGGGAGAGAATGAGTCTATGTTTCACATGGGAGAAATGTTAGTAATTTGTGGCCAGAGGGAGGACTGTGGCAATTTTAAAACATGGCTACAGATTCATTAAGAGGTTGGGGGGCGGGGGTGTGTCCTCTGTCCTTGAATCTGGGAAAGCTTATGACTACTTTAAAAAGTAGAGTATGACAGAAATGATGCTGTGTGACTTCCAAGATAAGGTTATTAAAGACTTTGTGCTTTGTTCATTGCAATACTTGCTCTGGAACTTGCACTGTCATAGAAGAGGTGGCCTCATCCTGGAGAGGCCTCCAGTAAGTGTTCTGGTCAATAGTTCCTGCTGAGTTTAATCTTCCAGCCATCCTGGCTGAAGTGCAAGACATGGAAGTGAAGTTCTTGTGGAATCTTTAGACATGTCCAGTCACTAGTTGAATATCAATAAATAACCTGCGTTGATGCCACATGAAACAGAAGAATCACCTAGCTGAGCCCTGCCCAAATTATAGGTCTGCAAAATTGTGAGATAATAAAATGGCACAGAGTTTGGAGGTAGTTTGTTATATAAACTAGAAATGGATAAGTCGAACAGAATTTGTTACCAGAAGTAGAAAAAATTTCAGAGAACTCCTACCTGCCAGAAGTCTTTATGCATTAATTGTTAAGTAGTACCTTAGTGATGTCTAGGTACACAGAGAAATGTCTCCACTGATCTGAAAATTCTTGAAAAAGCGTGTGTGTAGTAGTAGCAGTAGTTATATAGTACTTAAAGATGATCTCTAGAGTGAATGATTATACAGGTGATTTGTCTTCTTTACTTCTTACTCTCTAGAAGATAATACTCTAAATTCCTGCTATTCAGAGTACATATTGTCTGAGTACTGGCAGCACTGGTATTACTTGGGAGTTTGTTAGCAAAATAATATCTCAGGTGCCACCCCAGATGTTGAATCAGAACCTGCATTTTAGCAAGATCCCAAGAGATTTCAATGCACATTAATGTTGGAGGAACACTGACCTCAGCATCGCTGCTCACTATTATTACTGCTTTTATTACTGTCACTACCACTCAAAACCAGAGGAGAGCTCCCATTTGTTGCACCATGTGCTAGTGACTTAAATACATTGCCATGTGTAATTCCATTCTCATGATAATACTGCAATATAGATAACATCATTCCCATTACATACATGAGGGAACTGAGGCTTAGACTTTAAGAAATGTATCCAAGGCTGCACAGCTAGTAAGCAGCAATGACAGGAATAGAACCTACGCCTGTCTCCAAGGCCTGTACACAATCAACCTCAAGGATTCAAGTATGGTTTATTTGAGGGTGACCTCAGAAGATACTAATAGGGGAGTGCAGATATGAAATAGAGAAGGACGGGAGCAATAACAGGTGCATTGTTGAGCCAGTTTCCATTCTGGCCATCTGGACCCTAATCCCAAAAGACTCTGGGACATGATTTAAACCACATTTCAGGGTTATTCCTCTAAGCAATGAGGGAACTTAGGTATCTATACTGTCATAGGTAAAGGGCTGCTTCTGGCAGTACCAATTTCCTGGTATTTCTGGGCAGCTGCATGTGTGGAAAAAGTGGGCTCAGGCAGTCAGAGAAGCCTGTAGGCAAAGAAATACAGGTTCTGGCCATTAGAAGTCTGATAAGGATTAGGGTGAGAGAATACGGCTGAACATCAACAGTATCTACTGCTCTATGCTTTCCTTACCTTATAGAAATAATATTTAGAAGGGCATTTTTCTCTTCATTTTTATTTATTGGACCAAATATTGTTACAGAATTGAAGGATCTGTATACAAAGTCCTTCTTCTTAGGGATACTGGCATGTTTTTGACATGAAAAGAAAATTTGAATAATGAGAAAGATCATATCAAATCATTTTACCTTAATAAGTAAGAAGCTTTCATTTCACTGTGTTCTCCAGCAGTGCTCATCTATATACACATATTATTATATTCTGTTGTTTAAACTTAATGTATCATTGCCTCTTTCTACGTGGCTACCTAAACAGGTAATTATGCATGGCTGAGAAACATCCCATTACGTGGCTGTCACAATGCATCGAACAAGTCCTTTATTGCTGCATATTTAGGCTCAGAAACATAAGTGGCACAAATATAGGAATAGATGCTCTTTTCAGCCTGTGAGTGTAATTCATTTTATAGTGACTGAGGCACTTCCACAGGCTTGGTTTCATTCAAGAAATATGTGTTGAGGAGCTGCTACATGCCCAATGCTGTGTTGGGTATAGTAGTAGGATACAGATAAAGACAGTCTTTGTCCTCCAGGAGACAAGTTTATTGTGAGGCAATTGGTGAAAAGTTAAATAGCAAACAAAACATTAAATATCATCAGAAGAAATGTAATGTGCTAATGGGAGCTAAACCTGGGCTATATTTTGATGAACTTAGAAATGTGGGTCATACAAAAAGGTCATTGATTTTTACCCTGTTATCTTATAATTCTATAACTCAGAGGCAGAAAATCCATACTGATTATCATTATTATTATTTTTAAGACAGTATCTTGTTCTGTCACCCAGGCTGGAGTGCAGTGGTGTGATCACAGCTCACTGTGCCCTCTGTCTCTGGGCTCCAGCAATCCTCCCACCTCAGCCTCCCAGGTAGCTGGGACTACAGGTGAGCGACATCCAGCTAAATTTTGTTTTGTTTTTTTTTTGTAGAGAAGGAGTTTTGCCATGTTGCTGAGGCTGGTCTCAAACTCCTGGGCTCAAGCTATCTGCCCACCTTGGCCTCTCAAAGTGCTTCCGTATTGATTCTAATGAGACTTATGAAAGGAAAGGACCTTGGACTCTTGAATGCACATTCAACAAGCACATATTTATTGGCAGTGGGTGAGAGGAAAGTATGAAGTGTATGGTGTGATCTAGTTAGCTGAGGGCCCCAGATTTCCCTGTAGATTTGTTTTCACGTGGAGCTGGGGTTTGAGCCCAGGGTCATCAGACTCCAGGGCCATGCCCTGACTTTTATGCTATGTTACCTGCTAAGAAAAGTGAGTATAGGATGCTAATTGATGTATTATACAGGGATATGAGGCTTGATAAAGAGGTTCTTACTATAAACAGCAATACCCGTTACTAGTCTAAAATGAGTTTTAGCTGATTTAAGCAGAAAATAAACATTAAAAATATAGGATTTCCAGAAAGATTTGGGGCTTGGAGGTCATGTATCCAGGAATAATGCCCCATATTATACTGCAAAACAGACCCAGTGAA
>CAUYLG010021024.1:0-36452 GCA_963573385.1 Cacajao melanocephalus | reverse complement strand
TAAAAAAAAATTTTAAAATAACTATGGAACCAAAAATGCGCCCAAATACCCAACGCAAACAAAACAAAAAAAAAAAAAAAAAAAAAAAAAAAAAAAAGTTTTTTAAAGCTGGAATTTGTTCCCATCTTCAAATGATACTATACTACAAGGCTACAGTAACCAAAACAGCATGGTACTGGTACCAAAATAGAAACATAGACCAATTGAACAAAATTGAGATCCCAGTGATAATACCACACACCTGCAACCATCTAATCTTTGACAAAGTTGGCAAAATTATAAATTGGAGAAAAGACTCTCTATTCAATAAAGAGTGCTGAGATAACTGGCTAGCCATATGCAGAAGACTGAGACTGGACCCCTTCCTTGCTCTATATACAAAAATCAACTGAAGATAGATTAAAGACTTAAATGTAAAAGTTAAAACTAAGAAAATCCCTAGGAAATAACCTAGGAAATACCATTCTTCACATAGATCCTGGAAAAGATTTCATGATGATACCAAAAGTAATTGCAACAAAAACAAAAATTGACAAATGGGATCTAATTAAACTTAAGAGCTTCTGCACAGCAAAAGGAACTATCAGCAGAATAAACAGACAACCTACAGAATGGGAAAAATATTCCCAAACTATGCATCCAAAGGTCTAATATCCAGAATTTATAAGAAATTTAAACAAGTTTATAAGCAAAAAAACTCATTAAATCTCTAAAAAGCGATCAAATGACATGGACAGACCTGTATTAGTCAGGGTTCTCTAGAGGCACAGAACTAATAGGATACATGTATAAATAAAGGGGAGCTTATTAAGGAGTATTAACTCACATGATTACAAGGTCCCACCATTGGCCATCTGCAATCTGAGGAGCAAGGAAGCTAGTTTGAGTCCCAAAGCTGAAGAACTTGGAGTCTGATGTTCAAGGGCAGGAAGCATCCAGCATGGGAGAAAGATGTAAGCTGGGAGGCTAAGCCAGTTTAGTCTTTTCATGTTCTTCTGCCTGCTTTTATTCTGGCCTCACTGACAGCTGATTAGCTTGTGTCCACCCAGATTAAGGATGGGTCTGCTTTTCCCAGACCACTGAATCAAATGTTAATTTCTTTTGGCAACACCCTCACAGACACACCCAGGAACAATACTTTGCATCCTTCAATCAATGAGAAGAGTGAACATCACCCAAGGACTTTGCATGCTTTTTGGGGAAGAGTGTTAGCACACTTTTTTATCATATACAGAATAGTTACATCTGTTAAGTGAAAGTATGATTTTATTACTGTCCTTATTTTTTTTAACTTTTCTTTTAGGTTCAGGGGTACATGTGCAGATTTGTTATAAAGGCAAATTGCATGTCACAGGGGTTTGGTATACATATTATTTCATCACCCAAGTAATAAGCACAGTACTTCATATGTAGTTTTATGATCTTCTCCCTCCTTCCATCCTCCAACCTCAAGTAGCCCCCAGTGTCTATTGTTGCCTTCTTTGTGTCCATGTGTTCTCAATGCTTAGCTCCCAGTTATAAGTAAGAACATGTGATATTTGGCTTTAAATTCCTGTGTTAGTTTGCTTAGGATAATGGCCTCTAACTCCATCCATGTTGCTACAAGGGACATGATGCCATTCTTTTTTATGGCTGTATAGTATTTCATGGTGTATATGTACCACATTTTCTTTATCTTGTCTACCACTGGTGGGCATTTAAGTTGATTCTGTGTCTTTGCTATTGTGAATAGTGCTACTATGAACATACATGTGCATGTGTCTTTATAGTAGCATAATTTTTATTTCTTTAGGTATATACCCAATAATGAGATTGTTGGGTTGAGTGGTAATTATAAGTTCTTCGAGAAATTGCTACTCTGCTTTCCATAATGGTTGAACTAATTCACATTTTCACCAGCAGTGTATAAATGTTCCGTTTTCTCTACAACCTCAAAAGTATCTGTTTTTTTTGTTTTTGTTTTTGTTTTTTACTTTTTAATAATAGCCATTCTGACTGGTGTGAGATGGTAATCTCATTGGGGTCTTGATTTGCATTTCTCCAGTGATTAGTTATATTGAGCATTTTTAAATATGCTTCTTGGCCACATGTATGTCTTATTTTGAGAAGGATCTTATGATGGTTAACTCACTTAGTTCCATTTTTAATGGATTCCTTAGTATTTTCTATATGCAAGATTATGTCATCTGTGAATATAGTTTTACTTTTCCAATCTGATGTGTCTTATTTCTTTTTCTTGCCTCATTGCCTTTGCTAGACCCTCCAGTGCCATGTTGAAAGAACTGGTGAGAATGAATATCCTTACTCTGTTCCTGATCTTAGGGAAAGCATCAAGCATCTAATCTTTCATCATTAAGTAGGATGTTAGCTATAGGTTTTTCATCCATGCCCTTCCCTTGATTGAGAAAGTTCCTTTTTAATGCCTAGCTTGTTGGGTGTTTTTACCATGAAAGAGTATTGAATTTTGTCAAATGCTCCTTTTCTACCTCTATTGAGATGATCATGTTTTGTGTATTTATTTTGTGTATAATGTTATTTGATTTTTGGATGTTAAAACAACTTGGCTATGCTAAAATAAATCTCACTTGGTCATGGTGTATCATTCATTCTATATGTTGTTAGATTTGATTTGCTAGTATTGAAGATTTTTGTATCCATAGTCATAAGAGATATCGGTTTGTCTTTTTGTTTGCTTGTTTCATTCTTATAATGTCTTTGTATAGTTTTGGAATTAGAGTAATATTGACCTTATAGAATGAGCTGGGAATTTTTGGAAGGGTTTGTGAAGAATTGCTAGTAAGAATTGGTATTTTTCTTTAAATTTTCAGAAGAATTCAATAGTGAAGTTATACAGGCATGGGCATTTCTTTGCGGTTAGTTTTTTAAAATATTAATTCTCTGCATGTTACAAATGTACAGATCATATTTTCTATATCTTCTCAAATCTGTTTGGTTGTGTTTTCTAGGAATTTATCAATTTCATCTAAGTTACCTAACTTTTAACATACCGTTTTCTATACTATTTCTTTATAGTCTTTTATGCATTTATTTTATTGCTGTAAAGTTGGTAGTAATGTTCCCTCATGCATTTCTGATTCTAGTAATTTGAGTCCTCTCTTATTTTCTTGGTTAATCTAGCTAAAGTTTTGCCAGTTTTGTTGTTTTTTTCCTAATAACCAGTCTTTGTTCCCATTGATTTTTCTCTTATTTTCCTATGTCCTTTTCCAATAATTTGTACTCAGTGTTTAGGTTTTGCTTGATGTAGGTTTCGTGTTTTTTTCCCCATTATTCTAGGTAAAAGAGTAACTTACTGGTTTGAGATGTTTGTTTCTTTTTAATATACTAAATTAAAACTATAAATTTCCCTCCAAGTGTTTCTTTAGCTGTATCTCATATGCTTTAATATGTTGTGCCTTCACTTTCATTTATCTCAAAGTATTTTCTAGTTTTCCTTTTGATTTCCTATTTGATTAATTGGTTGTTTAAGAGTATCTTATTTAATTTCCACGTATTTTTTAGTTTCCCAAGTTACCACTGTTTCTAATTTCTAATTTTATTTCACTTGCTGTGGTCAGAGAACATACTCTGTATTATTTTAATTCCTTTACATTTATTGAGGTTTACATTATGGCCTAGAATATAGTCTATCCTAAAGACTGTGCACTTGAGAAGATTATATATTCTTCTATTCTAGACATCCCAGTGTGTCTAGAAGGTAGGACATGGAGTAAAAGAAGATTATTCTCAAGCCTTAAGACGTAATGTTGTTTGCTTTGTTGGTTTTTTTAACTTACTTGGAACCTGTTAATCTTTTCTTTTTTTCACTGTTTCTCACCTTTGGGAATGGGAATGTCCTTCCTATAGCTGTCCCACCAAAGTGCATAGCTGGTTTGCTTTCACAGGGTCATAGCAGACAAAAACTTAATACTGGAGCTAGTTAAGACTTTGGAGGCTTTTAGGGCGAAATGCATGTATTTTGTACATAAGAAGAACATGAATTTTAGGGGACCAGAGGTAGAAAGGTATGGTTTGAACGTGTCCTTTTTAAAATTCATTTGTTGGAAACCTAATTCCCAATGTTACAGTGTTGGGAGGTGAGATCTTTTGGGAGGTGATTAGGTCATGGGAGTGGAATCCTCATGAATAAATTAATGTTGCTTTAAAAAGGGCTTGCAAAAGTGGGTTTATTCTTGCTTATCCTTCTGCCCTCTGTCATGTGAGAATGCAATAAAAAGGCCCTCATTAGATGCCCACACCTTGATCTTGGACTTTCCAGCCTCCAGAACTGTGAGAAATAAATTTCTGTTCTTTATAAATTACTCAGTCTCAGGTATTCTGTTATAGCAGCACAGAGTAAGCCACCTTCCTTTATTTAATTATGGTTTTCTTTAGTTCTTTGATCATATTTATAATGTCTACTTTGAAGGCTTTGTGTGTTAAATTCAATGTCTAGTTGTTCTCACAGGCAATTTCTTTTGCCTGCTTTTTTCCCCAGTGTATGGGCCATAAGCTCTGGTTTTATTTTTTTGCATGTCTTGTAATTTTTGGGAAACCGAATATTTTAGATAATATTGACTGATAGCAATCAAGTGACTTAGCACAGTCCACAAGCTAGGAAATAGTAACTGCATGGCTCAAACCCAGTCTTTGATGAATTTAATCTGGAGGATAAAAGATTCTTCCCTTTATTAAAAGTGAGTTTGGGCATGTATTGTGAGAGGCTTTAATTGAAATACACCATAGTCTTTTGTATATATTTCTCCCTTCAGCATTCCAGGGAGAATTTTTGATGAATGATTGAATCGTTCTCTCCAGGAGACAAAGTCATCCCTCAGTATGGAAAATCTGACCCTTGTTTGTTCCCTAAAGGAAATACATGCAATAAATTCAAGTAGGTCTCTTTAATTACTGACTAAATTTTCATCCTGTACCTCCATTTGTCTCTCATATATGCTTTTATGATTTGCTTTACTAAGCTTTGATGGTATTTATGAAACATGGCTAATGCCTCCACCAGATCCACCTGTAAAAGAAAACCAATTAACCAACTCTCTAACACAAGCATTTTCACTGAATACACAGTGTTAACAGAAAGTGCATTTGTCACAAATTGATCCTGATGCTTCACTAGAAAAAGTATGTTTGATAGGCTATGGATTACTTGCTGGAAGAGGGCAGGATAAATAATCCAAAGGTAAGGATTTAGATTTTTTTTTTCCATCACAGTCTTCTAAAACCTCATCATAGGCCCTTGCATTTAATAGATATAAGAAGTAAGCCAAGCTCATCTCTGTGATGCCTCCTTCAGGCTACATCCTATTTAAAATGCTTAAAGAACAAAAGAAAATGGGGGAGGCAGAAGAGATGAAAATTGCCATTTTTCAGCTTATATGGCTGCCTTCCTTTCTCTCATTCTAGGTTTAATGGTTTTAGAAGGAACAAACATATAATGTTACAAGTCAGGCTTACTTGCTGCTTAGCACATTTGATAATACACAACTTAGTTTATACTACTTAGTATTTTACATTTACTTACTGCATTTTTCTTTGTTTTCTTGCATATAATAGAGAATGCATGGAAAACAAGAGTAAAGGGAAGTGTTGACAGTGTGATAGCAACTCATTAGGATTCTTGGAGTTATAAAGTACTAACAAAATGGTAGCATCTGTTCTTAACTGGTATTTTTAGGAGATTATCATTTAGAAAGCTTGCTTTTTGAAGAAAACTGGAATATGAAAGCAAAGAGTTTGTTGGTCTTCTCTTTTGGTATAGTAAATTTAAATACTCTCAAATACTAGTCTGAGATATTTTAAAGTGGAGAATAGAAAAGGAAAGAAGACAGCTCTTTCGTTTGCCTTTTATCTACAAGAATTTCTGCTTAAAACAGTTGGGGCCAAATTTTAAAGGCCCAAATCAATCTACCAGGAAATAAAACCCCTAATACTATTGATTTTTGCAACTGTCAAGTCTTCCACAAATTCATAACTTTATAAACTGCCTGTGCTTCATTGGTAACTGGGCATTGTATGTGCTCAATTGACTACCATGAATAGACAATCCCCCAAAAGAAGTGACACTGAACTAATGACTGAAGGTGCTATCTCTGTCTCAGAAATTGCTTGAAGGGACAAGGGCTTCTTAGTCGAGAAGTTAATTTTTTTTAAAAGCATGCTTCTCAGGAAGATTATCTAAGTTAACTGGCTTCTTTTAGTGCAATAATTGAACCTAAGTGTCGTCTTCTTCTAAACAAGGCTGACTAGATTCGGGTTAAAAATAATTCAGGTGCCTTTTGTTGCACTTTCTCATTTTTCTTTCATGAGCCTAGTCACATTTCCTACCCCCTTCCAGTTACTTAAAAGGAGAATAAAGGCTTTATAAGGAATGACAGTTACTAACTAGATTCTATGGATATGTACTTTTTTAGACTTGTTTAACCTAATCATTAGAATGGAATCATTAGGAATCATTACATGTGTATCCTTGATTAAAGTAGATGCAGTCAGTACAGATTTTTATATGTATTCCTAGAAAATTCTTAGCCACATATTTCTGTTTTTTGTTCATAGTGACCTCATAAGTAGACACCAAAAACTGAATCACAGTGGCTAGGTAAAATAAAACTTCTGCAGCTTCCTTCATACATTTATAATGCTCAAAGGGAGAAAGTTACCTCTATAGCTACTACCATGCTATTTATCCGGTCTTCAACCTAAAAGAGAAAAATTGGAAACTGCTCTCCAGGGCCTTAGGGAAATCATCATTTTGACAATTCTAATATTAGTTTCTGGCATTCCTATACGAAATCCTTTCTTCTGTTGTCTAGAGATTGGTAGTACATCATATAAAGCTCTCAAGTTCCTTTCAAAGGAAGCTGTTATTTGAAAGATTTAATGATTTAAAAAGACAAATTGACCAGAAACATCACCTCCCTTTCCCAGCAAACTAGAGTCCACTCATTTTTTCAGCCTGCATTGCCTTTGGATATCTGTGTCTTCTGTTAATTTAGGTCAAATCCCTTCTAACTTGTGTTGTGTTTGGCCTGGGTGAAGTTGGTCTTTTTATTATCATGCGTTGCAAAGCTACTGGTGCTTCCAGGATCATTGGTGTTGACATCAACAGAGACAAATTTAAGAGGGTGATAGCTCCAGGGATCTTGAGAAGCCTATCTGACAGGTGTTCATTGAAATGAGTTACAACATGGTATTTGAAGTTACAGGCTTTGTTAAAACCAAGGTGTACTCCCCCCTGAAATTTTTAAGATTGCAGATTTTATGGTTGTTTGGTATGATTTGGATGTGTCCCCACCCAATTCTTATCTTGAATTGTAGCTCCCACAATTCCCACGTATCATGGGAAAGACCCAGTGGGTGGTAATTGAATCATGGTGGTGAATCTTTCCCTGGATTTTCTGGTGATAGTGAATAAGTCTCATGAGATCTGGTGCTTTTATAAAGGGGAGTTCCCCTGCACAAGCTCTCTCTTTGCCTGTTGCTGTATAAGACGTTTCTTTGCTCTTCCTTTGTCTTCTGCCATGATTGTGAGGCCTCCCCAGCCATGTGGAACTGTGAGTCCGGTAAACCTGTTTTCTTTATAATTTACCCAGTCTCGGGTATGTCTTTATTAGCAGCATGAGAACGGACTAATACAGCAACCCAGTATTGGTGGGAATAAATAGTTGGTGGGAATCTGGTTTTCAATAGCCTCTCAGAGTTGGGATGAGGCCTTTAAGATGATCTAATCCAGCCACTATGTAAGAGCAGGGAATTCCCTTCTTGCTGTTGCTACATTAACAATTCCAGTGAAGGGAAATGTCACACAAGAAAAGGCAGCATTTCCCTTTCAGAAAAGTGGCAGTTTTTCATCTTCACCCTTTAGATAGCTCTCTCCTTTTTCAATATATCCACAATCACAAAGATAAGTTCTTTCAGTATCCCAGAATATAATTTGCCAGCATTCAAACCTGCCACTTGCTCTCTTACCATCATTTGACCTGTATTGGAATTTGTTTCTTAATGTTTAGTCTACCCCTGATCAACCTACCAGAATTTTCCTTATTGAAAAGATGTGAGAAAAATGTGCTGAGTAATTTTGCTTTATCTACTTTTCTCTTTTCCTTTATTATTGTTTGAGACATAGCATTGTAGCATTAACCACATTAAAAGTCTCTTTATTTGACCTTAACTTTTTTTTTTCATTAAACAAAAAAGAAAGTCTCAAGTCATTCTTTTGGTCTTTAGCTTTGAGACACTGTTCTTATTGGTCTTGAGACCCCATTTTATCATCCTGGATAGCAGGGCTCTCCTTTCATTTGTTGTTCTTCTTTGAGAAGTCTGTTCTAAGAGCTCTGGTGAAGCCACTTTGGAATCATCACATGTGTATCACTATTCTTCCTCATAGAGATGATTTATAACATCCATCGTCAGAGTTTCATACTTCAAATATTCCTTCCCTCTTAAACAACGTATTATCTTGAGTACATAACCATGGGTTCTAACCTATTTTTCCTAAACTTAAAATTTTGGCCTTCCCAATGTCTAAATATAAGGCTGATTCTTCTTGCTGTTTCTTCCTTGATGATTAAGAAGAAAATCATCTAAGATGACATGGATATGTTCATCCTTCCTACCACCAAATAACATTCCCTGCATACACAGAATTCAGTCAAGAAAAAGAGTTCTCTTCATTGCTCTTTGGGTTGGTTGGAAAATGCAACTGTCAGCAAAGCAAAAGCAAAATGAGACTTCCAGCACATATTCAGTTAGTTTCGAGCTATTCATTATTTCCTGCTACTCATCATTGAGCCTTATCTCTATGGTTAATTTTGCCTTTTGATTCTTCATTGAAGTGCTTGCCTCTGCACTTAAACCCAGCTATTGAAACTTCATGGGGATCTTTTAGATGCACAGAACATTTATTTTTATTTGTAAGTAATTTTCTGACAAAAGGGGGTCATTTTAATGGACAGATTGTGATGAAAAGATCATTTTAACTAGTGGGAGGAGAGTGGTTTTGCCAGGGATTGCTAAGCAGGAGCAAATCTAACCCCATATTTAAATGCTGTCTTTATATGAAAGAGTCTCTCTCATTCTCTACCTTTAAACGAGTTGACTGCCATAAATCCTACAATAAGAATTATGGAAAACATATGATTAATGGAATAGTTCCTTTTGGAACACATTTCATTTGCTCTAACGCTGCTCTTTTTTGAAAAAATAAATAGAAACGCTCTCTGTTTGGAAGTAAGGACATAAGAAGACAATAATTCCTAGTATAAATGTGAATGTAGCCATACATAATTGATGTCTTTCCAAAAACCAGATTGTTATGCTACCTCATGAGATGTGTTTTTAAAAATTTTAGGAAACAAAACTAATAAAACACAAAACAATGAAATGTGAAGGAAGGATTTTAGCTGCTATGAGTCCATTCGTCTTCAGCCCTAGCTGCACTCAATGTCAAAAGAATTCCTCACCAACTCCCATCTCCAGGATGTGTCAACACAGTGGTTTAAACAACCCTCCACTACCACACCTCCAACAATTAAAGGGAAATAACCCATCAATAGTCCAAGGATGAACATAAAATAATCAAGGCTTAAAACATTTTGTTGGGATGAATTGGTTGAAGGGTAACACACAGACACACACAGACACACACAGACATACACACACACACACACACACACTTTAGCTGTCTTAAAAATAAAAGAGAAAAGCAAAAGTGGGTACATGTTCACACAGTTTCCACATCTCTTATAGTCAGAGGAGTCTCTTCTAGACTTGATCATCATTTTCTTTCAGCCTCTAAAGGTTCTATAATCACTTTTCAATAGTCAGGACACCCAAGGGCATTTAGTCATCAACAGATGCACATTTCTATAAATGGAAGAGAGAAAACTCCTTAAAATAAAGGGTACTATATACATTATATACCTTACAGGAAAAGGCCTGAAAGTTATCCAAAATGTTAAATGTGTTTTTTCTGATTTCTTTTTTTTGTTGTTGTTGTTGTTGTTTTTTGTAGAGACAGGGTCTTGAGACCAGGCTGGTTACAAGCTCCTGGGCTCCAGTGATCCTCCTACCTTGGCCTCCCAAAGTGCTAAGATTAGAGATGTGAACCACAGTGTCGAACCTAAATGTGGTTTTTCTGGACATAAGGATGACAGCTGATTTGACTGATTTCTTTTAGTCTTTATTTTCTAACTTTCCTCCATGAATATATTACTGTTTTTTAAAAATTTATTTTTAGATTGGACAGCATAGACTTTTGTTTCTTCAATTTCTATTCCTTATTCATTCTTCAGTTGTAAAAGTAATATAAGAATAAATTTTCGTTATAACAATTTAAATCATATAAAGAGAATATAGAAACTATAGAGGCATACTGTCCAATGAGGTAGCCACTAGCCACATGTGGCTATTAAACACTTGAAGTATGGCTAGTCTCAATTAAGGTGTGCTATATGTGTAATGGAAAATATTTGATTCATACCTTTTCATCTTAATTACTGGTTGAAATAATATTTTTTGATATATCTGGTTAGATTAAATATGTTACTGAGATTAATTTTACCTGTTCCTTTTTGCTTTTTATAATGCAGCAACTAGAAAATTAAAGATTAAATATAAAATTCACTGGTAAAGTTAAATATATAGTCAAATTCAGAATATGCCAATAGCATCATGGTGCTTTGTACATCTCTAGTATAAAGGTTAAAAGTCACAACAGCCAAAAATAACTTCACAGGGGGATTTATTCCTGGTAAGCAATGCTAGTTTAACATATGGAAATCAATCAATATGATACATCATATTAACAGACTGAAAGACAAAAATCAAATGATTTTATCAATTGATGCAGATACAGCATTTGACAAAGTTCAAGATTTTTCTTGATTAAAAACTCTTAAATTTAGGTATAGAAGGAAAGTTTCTCAACTTAATAAAGGTCATATATAAAAACCCCAGCTAACATCCTAATCAATGGGGGGAAACTATTTTCCTCTAACATCTGGTACAAGGCAAGGATGACCACTCTTATCATTTCTGTTCAACATAGTACTAAAAATACTATCAAGAACAGTTAAAGAAGAAGAAGAAGAAATAAAAGGTATCCAATTTGGAAATGAAGAAGTAAAATTATCTCTAGTTTTAGAAGACATGATCCTATATGTAGAAAACCCCAAAGGCTCCACCGGAAAACTGTTGAATATAATAAATGAATTTAGTGAAGTTGCAAGATATAAAATCAACACACAAATTTGTGACGTTCTAGACACAAACAATGACCTAACTGAAAAATTTTTTAAAATCTCATTTACAGTAGCATCAAACAATAAAATGAAATAAAATATTTAAAAATAAATGTAACCAAGGAGGTGAAAGACCTCTACAAGGCAAACTACAAAAAGGTTTAAGAAATTGAAAAGAATACAAACAACTGTAAAGACATCTCATGTTCACAAATCAACAGAATTAACATTGTTCAGATGACCATACTACTCAAAGAAGTCTACAGATTCAATGCAATCCCTGCCAAAATACCAATGACGTTCTTCACAGAAATAGGAAAAAAAATTCTAAAATTTGTATAGAACCACAAAACCCTCAATAGCCAAAGCAATCCTGAGCAAAAGGAAGAAAGCTACAGGTGTCACATGATTTGACCTCAAAATATACTACAAAGCCATAGCAATCCAAACAGCATGATACAGGCATAAAAATAGACACATAGACCAATGGAACAGAATACAGAGCCCAGAAATAAATAAATCCAAACAGATATTGTCTACTAATTTTCAACAAGGGCACCAAGAAAACACAATGAGGAAAGGATAGTTTCTTCAACAAATGGTGCTGAAAAACTGAGTTTAGTCCCAAAAATAAATAAATGGGACTATATCAAACTGAAAGGCTTCTGCATAACAAAGAATCAACAAAATGAAAATACAACTTACAGATTGAGAAATAAAAGTATTTGTAAACCATATATCAGGTATGATGTTAATATTCAAAGTTTATAAATAGCTCATACAAACACATATAACCTGATTTTAAAATGGGCAAAGGACATGACATAGGCATTTCTACAAAATGCACATAAAAAATAGCCAACAGGTACGTTAAAGGTACTCAACATCCCTAATCATTAGAAAAATACAAATCAAGCCTGGGCACGGTGGCTCACCCCTATAGTCCTAGCACTTTGGAAGGCCGAGGCAGGCGGATCACTTGAGGTCAGGGGTTTGAGACCAGCCTGGCCAACATGGTGAAACCCTGTCTCTACTAAAAACACACAAAAAATAGCTGGGTACGGTAGCATATACCTGTAATCCCAGCTACTTGGGAGGCTGAGGCAGAAGAATCACTTGAACCCAGTAGATGGAAGTTGCAGTGAGCCCAGATCTCGCCACTGTACTCCAGCCTGGGTGACAGAGTGAGACTCTGTCTCAAAAACAACAACAACAAAAATCAAAATTACTGTGAAATACATCTTTACACATCTTAGGATAGCTATTATGAAAAAGAGAAGCAACAAAATGTGTTGGTGAGGTGTGGAGAAGAGGGGACCCTTGTACACTGTTGATGGGAATGTAGCTTGGTGCAGCCATTATGGAAAACAGTATGGAAGTTCCTAAAAAAATTAAAAACAAAGCTATCTTATAACCCAGCCATCTTCTCTTGGCTTGCTGGCTCACTGTATATTTCTCAAGTCCTTCTCTATTTTCACATGGTCTTCTCTCTCTGTGTGTTACCTCCTTTCTGTGTCTGAAAAGGATACAGGGTGTTGGATTTAGGGCTTACCAGATAATATAGAATGATCAAGAGATCCTTAACCTAATTAACATCTGTAAAAACCATTTTCCCAAATAAAGTCACATTCATAGGTCCCAGAGAATTAGGATACAAACATCTTTTGGGGGGCCACCGTTCAACCCAGTACAAGGTGACTATAGGATCATGGGTCTTTTAAACAAAGTAATGTGGCAGAGGAATTGACACCCAAAAAAACTTGAACAAGTTCCCCAGGGTTGCACAGAAGCCAGTGGTAGAACTGGTCCTATGCTTAGAAGAAATGGGAGAAATGTTGCATCATCAGCCTGAGAATGCTGACAGATTGTCAGAATTCACACTAATATGAATGAGCTCTTTGTTTCTCATTCTTCTGCTCCCTCACCTGAATAAAAAGGACAGACAGAGGAAATGTTTCCTGAGCTCCTTTAGGGAATCTTAGGATGAATGATACTACTTCGGATTACCAAAGTAATGCAAAGTATTATCCATTTACTTTTTCCAGCCACTGGGTCTAATTACTACCAATTGTTATCAAGCAATATCTTAGGTTTATTTCTGTTAGAACTCAAAATGGAGCACTTCTGGTTACATAGTTCTTCTGGTTCTGAGAAGAGACATTTCATTCATTGAGACAAGTGCTGTAATTTGAGTGTTGATAAAAGAAGTTTAAAGAGCATTCTCTGCCATTTACATATCCATAATAGATATTTCACAGATATTGAGTAGTTCAAATGATAGTTTGTTCATGATTTTTTTAAAAAAAAGCTTTTAAGGAAAAATTACTATAGGTTGTGATGAGAGAAAAAAGGCATGCCTACTTTTACAAATAGCTGATTATGTACTATCTAAACTTGTCAAAAGAATGTATCTATATCGGGGGGCTTTCTGGAATGGGAAGAGAAGTTCAAGACTCTTTTCAAACCGATGTTGCTAATTAACAACCGATGTTGTTAACCTAACTCTACCTATATATCCTCTTCTAAAACCTTTATTCCAGTCACAGGTTTTAACTGCTATATTTACCACTAGGTGGTGGTAACATACCAGGCACAGACATCACAGTGCCCAGTCAGCTAGGGAACAGAGGAGCTGGAACACAAGATTGGAGGCAGGAAAGGCTGTGGCCATTTACCTCCCTACAAGAAAAACCCTTAGAAGGCGAAAGTAAAGGCTTCTGTATAGCCCTTTCAATAAGGTATTATTGATAAGTTAGAACATTCTGCAATATATTACTTCCATTGACGGAATTAATATTCTGCATCCTACCTCGATAATCTTCCGTTTTCTCTTTACTACAGTTGAGCTATAAAACTTATAATAATACATCCCAAGATAAGCAAAGTAAACAATTACAATAATTCCTACAAAAATGCCTTACAAACTCAGAAGTGCTAGAGAAATATGGATTATGCTTGACCCTTAATTTTTTTTTTTTTTTTTTTGAGACAGAGTCTTACTCTGTCACCAGGCTGGAGTGTAGTGGCGCGATCTCAGCTCACTGAAACCCCTGCCTCCTGCCTCCACTTCCCAAGTAGCTGGGACTACAGGTATGTACCACCATACCTGGCTAATTTTTGTATTTTTAGTAGAGACAGGATTTCACCCTATTGGCCAGGCTGGTCTTGAACTCCTGACCTTGTGATTCACCCGCCTTGGCCTCCCAAAGTGCTGAGATGACAGGTGTGAGCCACCATGCCCAGCCGACCCTTAAATTTTTATTCCAGGGTAAGAATATTTAGAAGAGTGCTTCTCAGTCTTAGGAATACCAAAGGATCACTTGAGAACTTTTTGCAGAAGGTTCTCCACATATTTAGGTGGAGTTTACCCTCTGTGATAGTTCAATAAATATTTACTGAGTGAATGAGTGAATAAATGAATAAATACACAAGACAAGGGTGGAGTTGGTGAAATGAAAGGCACCGACTTAGACTCTTCTGGCTGGACAGTAGTCGGTGGGAAAGGAGGGCAAGGAAAGAAGGGGAGGCACGAGGAATCTCCAGTCAGTGACAGGCACTGTCCTTCCAGAAAAGTTGCAGTTTAGGCAGTTGCAGTAACCCTGAAGGACCTGGACACTAACAGATCATGTGCAGAAGTCAGCAGTTTGAGAGTTTCCCTCCTACAATACTGAGTTTATTAATATCTGGTACTAGGCCTTCCTCCCAAGTTGAAGAGGCTTCTCCTACTTCTAATCTGTGGCTAATAGCCCTGTCTCAAGGATAAATATTATCCTCCTGACCCTAGGATTTTCTAAGTATTTGCTTTCTTTGAAGATATGTTGGTCCCTCTCTGGCTGTGGACTAAAGGAAACCTGCAGGGAATAGCCAAGGACCACCTCTGCCCAGGACAGTACCAGTGCCCCTTGTGATTGAGAGTTTTGGCTCAACCCATACCTCAGAAGCACCCTAGGAGCTTTGCAAAATTGTATAGGCTCTGAAGTCAAACCAACAGTTTGTATCTTAAAAGCATTCCCTGGTGATTGGTAAAGAGCCAGGATTGAGAAACATAACTAGAACCAGGTCTCAAAGACTTGCTCCAGGGCCAGAGGGCACTGACCACGCCACCATGCGTCATCCTGTTCCCTGTCCTGTTGGTTTTATACAATACTTGTTTTCAGTAGCTTGACCATTACCTGAAATGTTACAGTATTAAAGGCAAATTTGACAGCCCAGCTGCTCACTTATGGTCAGCTGGGGGGACATCCTTTTCTTTTCCCTAGCATAATAATATTAATAGCTAACATTGATTGAACTATCACAATATTCTAGATTCCATTAAGCAATTTATATGCATTTATTCCATTTAACCCCTACAACCATCCTATGAGGCAGGAACTTTTATTACCCATATTTTACATACGAGAAAATTGAGGCTTATAAAGAAGCTGTGGGTGGACCACTTAGTTTGGAAGTGGCAGAGTCATGACCAGAACCAACTAGTGTTTGAAACCAAAGCTTCTGTTCCTCCAGAGCACATATTTCTGTTATCTGTGAAGGCAAGCTTCATGAAAAAATCTGACTGATATTATCTATAGGTTATTGAAACAAAATCTAATGCAGTTTGGAAACAATAATAGTAGAAAGTATAACAATCATTGTGTCATTTCTGGCTCTAGTAGGAGATAGATGGTGTCTTCAAGCTGAGTTATTGCAAAGAGTTTAATAGATTATCTATAAACCTATGGACAGTATTTTTAAAAAGCAACCAGAAAGGGTCTAGTGCCGTGGAGCTGGTATGTGTGGGAGGAGGGGAGAAAGCACTTGCGGGAAGCTGGAGAGAGGCAGAGCTCTATGAAGAGGGCCTCAGGACAGAGATTCATTGGGTATAGGGAGCCAGCCAAGAGGTATCTGGGGAATAAATACCCCAACCTGACTCTACGTCATTCTTTTCCTGCACTCTGTTCCCTGGCCTCTGAGTGACTCCTTACTTGGCCAAAATGCAGCCAAGGGGCAAGAGAGCCCCTGACTAGTCCACCTGAGTCAGCCCACCTGGTTACAGAGCAGGATGGATGGGGAACCTGGGAAAGAAAGTTGGTGATACCCAGAAGACTTATGTTGACTTAAATATGTCTTTAGGGCCAGGCACGGTGGCTCACACCTATAATCCCAGCACTTTGCAAGGCCGAGGCAGGTGGGTCTCTAGCCTGGCCAACCTAGTGAAACCCCGTCTCTATTAAAAATACAAAAATTAGCCAGATGTGGTGGCATGCGCCTGTAGTCCCAGCTACTTGGGAGGCTGAGGCAGGAGAATCACTTGAACCCAGGAGATGGGGGTTGCAGTGAGCCAAGATCGTGCCACGGCACTCCAGCCTAGGCAACAGAGTGTGACTCTGTCTCAAAAAGAAGAATATATATATAATATGTATATGCAGATATATATCAGAATATATATATCAGTATATACCAGAATATATATTATATTATATATACCAGAATATATATTATATATCAATATATACCAGAATATATATTACATTATATATTGTATTATATTATATATATAATCTTTAGGCACTTTGGTTGAAAAATGAAAGGTATTACCCTCCAAAATAATGATTAGCAATCACAAATAAAACTATCCTAGTAAGTACCTATTTACAGTGTGCACTTTAACTACATTATGTTATTCTACATTTATAATACCTCTTCAAGACATGCCTTATTTACTGGATCTCTGAAAATGTAGTAACTTTTTCAAGGTATATAGTTAGTACCCGACCAAGCTTAGATTCTAACTCCAGAGCCTTTTTTTAAAAACAACTACAAAAACACTGAAAATGAGCCAAACTAAAAATGACTAAGCAAATAATTTTATCTAGAAAGACCTAAAAGAGAAGAAAAAATATAATTAATATTTTTAGATAAATCATTTTTATAAGATAATAATTCAGAGTATAAAAAACATTGATATTGCTCAGTCTTCTCTCATTTTTCTCTTTAAAAGGAACTGCTCCAGTGTAATGGTGCACTCAAAAGAAGTTAATAATTTGCCTGTCTTGCTGAATCAGTTTAGACTTATCTAATTTGTTTTGTTGACTTTCATTCCTCCACCGGCGTGGATAGAGAGAGCAACATTTACATAGGGCTGTCTTTTAACACATACTGAGGTGGGATTCCTGAACCTGGACTCTCTCCTCACATGGAGCAAAACAAGAACAGAAGGAAGGATATAAGTTGGGGGAGAGGGTGTAGGAACCCTGGGTTTCAAAACAGTTCAAGGAGGGAGCACTACTCTTCGGACTCTGCGTTCTTTGAGGCAATCTAGTGGGGAAACAGGAGATTCATGACTAAATATGCATAATTATATCTGACTGTTTATTGTCTTTCTAAACTTTTCATAGGACGATGCCTTATGTTTTCTACTATACTGTAAATGTGTCCTTTATGCTGCATATAGTACAATGTTGATCCACTGTTAGCATATTTGATAGCTAACTGAATGAGTGGAATGAAGGATAGTTAAGAATCTTTTCAGACTAGGGCAGAGATAGGGACGTGTTGGAGGAGTCTGAGACAGGAAACAGGTTTCAGCTCACAGCCTCCCTTAGGAATGATTGCTCGTTCAGACAACTCCAATTTCCTGGTTTTCTTCTTTTGGTTAAAATGCGTATACCTCTTCTCTCAGAGCCTGTTTTCTGGAAAGAGCTCATCTTCCTCGGCTGCTATCCTTTACCCCAAGGCTGTCCTCTCCTCCTGTGCTCCTTGGCCATGCCAAGAGTCACCAGGCCTCTGCTCCTTTGTTTTTCCAGCTCTAGGGGGAAACTACATTTTGTGAGAAGTAATACATAGAAACAAATAAGAAAAGGTAAAATTGTTTAGTATATTTATTATTTCTTCTTGTGATTACTTACTGGATTAGAAAAAGAAGTAGAATGCACATTTTATTTCCAAGAAAAGGTTTCTGCACTTAAATATCCTAAGAATTCGAGTCTGTACAGGATTTGGAGTCCAGATTTGTGACTACTATAGAAGAGAAGGTTACATACATAGTTTTCAAAATTGCTTTAGCCACAAAACTCTTGCCATTCTTCCCTTATGCTGTCCCTAAGGGGAATCAATAAAAAACATTTGAAATCTGTTTCTAGATGTTTGGAAAAGGTAGAACTCCAGGCAGTGCCAGTTAGTGGGGTGCTAAGTTAGTTGGTTATCAGGCTGGGGAGATATGGAATCACCGGCTGTTAGATTTAAATCAGCATTACGGTACACATTGGTGGGGGATAATCCAGTAATGGTTAGAAATGTCAGTCTGGATGAAGTCTGGATTCAGATTCCACTGCTGCTCAGCTGTGTGAAATTGGATTAGTTACTTAGCCTAGCAACACTTCAGTTTACTCATCTGTGATATGGGGATACTAATATCAACCACTTTGTAAAGCTATTTTATAAAAATGAAATGAAAAAATGCACTAAAGCTCTTAACCCTGCATCTGGCACATGATAAGCATTCAATAAATATTAGCTAGCATTTGTATAATCGTATCTGTTAACAGCTTGAATTGACTTTCATTCATGCATAGTGCAGAAAGCTTATTGTCCAACACAATTCCAAACTATTTTTGATGCCTTTAGTTAAAGTCTATCAGGGAGACACCCGAAATCGAACAAAGATTTGGGTTTATTTGCTTGTTGCAACAAGAGACAACATGCCTTTGGGAACTGTGAGGCATCTCATAAGAGGATGCCAGAAAGAAGTTATTATAAGAGTTGTGATTGTGTTAGGTGAGTCTGCGAAGCATTTAAGGAAATGGAGCTTTGCCTGGGATTGGATGCTGTCAGGAAGCAGGGGCAATTCTATGATTGGGCATTTTAATAACATTTATCAAGAAGGCAAGAGGAATAAAGTAGAAATGAACCTGTAATTGGTAAAGAAGCAGCAGTTACTCATTTAACCAAGTATTGTAGTTATCTTTTTTGTGCAGCAAATTATCCCAAAACTTAGCAGCTTGAAATAACCGCCAGTTGTCTTTTACTCTAAGGATCAGATATTCAGGAAAGGATTAGCTGGGTAGTTCTGGCTCAAGGTGTTTCTTGAAGTCTCATTTAAGCTGTCAGCTGGAGACGCAGTCTTAGAAGACTGGGGCCAAATTTTACCTTCCAGGCTCTTTCAAGTGGCTGTCAACTGGAGGCTCCAGTTCCTCTCTACAGGACTGCTCGTGACTTGGCTATCCCCAGTGTGAGGGAGAAGAGAGCACAGGAAGAATCAGGTCCAGTGAGTTTTATGATGTAGTCTAGAACTACACATTGTCACCTCCACCTGATTCTACATTCGAATCAAGTCACTAAGTCCAGCCACTTAACAGGAGCTCTACCTCCTACGGGGAGGAGGATTCAAAAACTGCAGACATTTTTTTCACACTTCCACATTAGGAAAGTGTGATGTTTGGTTATTTGGTCACTTTTGTGATTTGAGCAATGATCATGTATGTGTACATATGTGTATGCATGCTCTGACGTGATTACAGAGTGGCCATGCTTTTCTTAATCCATATGGTCACACAACAGATTTATGCAATGTTGATAGTTTGTATGTTTGTAATGTTGGTTGTTATGTATGTTTAACAGAGAACACCTGAACTTGCTGTGAGTGTCAGATCAACTCCTGGATAGCAGGTACTGATTTATTTCTCCTTACTGTCTATAATAATTTCAACATTAAGGACTGTGGTCCCAGACACAATGGTATGGCTCACAGACCATTTCCCATGTATTTTCTTTCTACTCGAGTAAAAGAATCTGAGCTTTATTTGGTAAACATCTCAAGGCAAGCATCCCCTTTCCTGCTGCTAGTCTAGGTTTCATAGGTGATCTAGTGCTGGTGAAAAGTTGTAAAGGGACATCACCAGGATGTTTTTTTGGAAAGATTGCTTTCCATGAAAAGAAGGAGGCATGTGAATGGGAATGTCCTATTTAGTACTTTTCTGGATTTTTGTGTTTGTGTGAAGATCAGATGTTTGTAACAGCAGCAGCCATCTTGCTAGCGTGAGAGAAAGAACAAAAGCTAGCCCAAAGTCCCAACATCACTAGAGCCCTCAGCCAAAGCCAGCAATCACAACTTCTTGCTATTTTAGATTTTTTTAAACACACACACACACACACACACGCGCACACACACACACACACACACAGACATACTTTTTTATTTTAGAGTATTTCTGTTCATTGTTTGCTTTAGGAATTTTGTATAAAACAATAAAAGAGAATAAGAACTGTTTCTATGAAGACACTGGAAAGCTGCCATTTTGTGCAAGGCCCAAAGTGCACAAAACTACCTATGCACTTTGGGTATTCTCATCACATTCCTACATAATCCCTGTATGGTATTAAAACATTCCCTTTTCACAAAAGTTTAAACTGAGATCTAGATGGTGTTAGTAACTTGTTAGGGTCAGCTCCTAAGTATCAGAGCCAGAATTCCAACTAATGTCTATTAGATTCCACACCCCAAATTTGCTTGCTAGCACTGGCCTGATTTAAAGAAGCACACGATTAAAATAATATTCTAGTTGTCTCTCTGATAAATGACATTGGCTAGCATTCCTTTATAACATCTCTCATCTCTAGGGTAGAAACTGATAAGAAAATATGAGAAGACCAAAACTAGAGGAGCAGTTGAGCTTATAGAAATGCTAACGGAATTCAAAGGGACTTGAAAAGCACATGTGCTTTAAAATATGAAAAATGCTATTTTTTAATCAAAAGTGACATTACAATTTTAGAGACTAAAATATAATGTTCAAGAAAATGTCTTTCCCCAAAAGAACACAAAAATGTGAACTGGTAATTCTTCATGGAGTATGTTTTTGCTGAGAACAAATTAGCCTACATTTTACCTTTACTCTTCTTTTTGGAAAGTAGAGTTATTTGGGGACAAAAGATTATTGATATAAAAGTTTATTAAGCATTTATTATATTTTTAAAAACTTATTGGAACAGAAACTACCTCATAACCATTTTAGTACTGTCAACCTAAATAACAGAAAAAAAAAAAAGCTGTCTAAATGAAAATGATGTTTATTCAGGAATAGGGTATTGCAATGGAAAAATATGTGTGCCACAGTAAACCATGTACACATTCAGGGAGATGAAGGAAGACAAAGGTTTTCAAAGGAAAAATGAGGGTGGGATGTGGCCAGAAAGGCCAACTAGAAGCAGCTAGTGTGCATGGCTTTCATGGAGAAAAAGAGAAGGGGCAAGTAAGTACAGCACCTTCAACTGAAACATCTAGGTAGCCACATTGGGACTAATCAAGGAAACAACTTGACCCACGAAGAATGGATAAAAGCAAGGCAGGACAATGGCCCACCTGGGAGTAACACAGAGCCAAGGAAACCTCCCCCACCCAGGGGAGCAGTGAGTGAATGTGCAACCTCGAGAACCCATGCTTCTCCCACAGATCTTTGCAATCCTTGGGTCAGGAGAGCCCTTCATGAACCCACACCACTGGGCCTTCTGATACACAAAGCTGCATGGAATCTCAGCAGAGCAGCTGCTCAGGCACACACAGATGCAGGAACTTAAGACGCTCAAGCTCTCTAAGTTTTCCAGCAAATGTAGCTGCAACTCCAGCAAAGCAAAAATCTAGGGACCCTGATATGTATCCCTAGAAAAGAGGCTGAATCCAGAGAGCTGAGCAGTGTCAGTCTGCTGGCCCCATTTCCATGGCATCTGACAGGATAAGACCCACCGCCTTGGAATTCCAGTCAGCCACCAGTAGCAGCGTTGCACTTCCCTGGAATGGAGCTTCTGGGTGGAGGGGCGGACCACCATCTTTGCTCTTTGGGAAACTTAGCCATTCCAGCTGTCAGGCTTTGGAGAGTCTGAGGCAACTGGGGACAAATGCGGTCCCCAAGCACAGCACAGTTGCTCTGTGAAAATGTGAACAGAGTGCTTTTTTAAGTGAGTCCGCAGTCCCATTCCTCCTCACTGAGTGGGATCTCCCAACAGAGGTCTCCAGCCACCTCCTACAGGTGCAGTCAGGCCAGCAACAGGTCAGTACCTCCATAGTACAGAGCATTCAGAGAAGGGGCAAGCTGCCACCTTTGCTGTTTTACAGCTTTCGCTGGTGATACCTCCAGGCACTGGAAAATCCGAGGGGACTAGAAACTGGAGCAAGCCCCCAGCATACCATAGCAGCCCTATGGAAAAGTGGCCAGACTGTCACATGGGTGCCTATTCCCATATCTCGTCACTGGGCAGGTCCTCCAGGTCAGGACTCCCAGTCACTCCCTGCCAGAGCTACTGAGCCAGTTGCAGTTCAACAACTCCCTGAACAGAGTCTCCAGGGGCACCTAAAAGCCTCTCTACCACCACCTCTGCAGTGGAACT
Organism: Cacajao melanocephalus; assembly: GCA_963573385.1. Lineage (NCBI taxonomy): Eukaryota > Metazoa > Chordata > Mammalia > Primates > Pitheciidae > Cacajao > Cacajao melanocephalus. Next base: position 13,836 of record CAUYLG010021024.1, on the reverse strand, counting down.
GCACTTGCTACCCTTGAACTAATGAAGGAGCAAAGACCCTAAGTGCTTTAACTATACCTCCAACAAGCTGCAGTTGACCCCAGGAGAGGAGGCCAGTCTGTTTCCCATGGGTCTCACACCCCCAGCACTGCTTGTTACCAGACAGGGACCCCTGGCTTGGACTGACACCACAGACCTGCTCATCCTGAGTTGATTGTACTGAGTGGTTGCTGACCTGCATCTCTCTGGGTTGGAGCCCCCAGGAGACAAGCAAAAGACCCTTCACCACAACTACTACTAAGGTCCTTTCCTCCACTGCCTGCAAGTTGGGGAAGGAACATAAACACTGAGATTGTCCCAGAGCTGCAGTGCACAGCCCAGGAGTGCCAAGCCATGATCTACAGCCAGCACTCAAGGGGGAGAGGCACCAACACTTTCAGTGCATGGAGAAAGAACGTAAGAAACACTGTGAAGAAACATAGGGGAGCCACACAGCCAAGCAAGAGTCTACCAACTAATAAGCCTAAGTGACCTATTGGATCACACCCCAGAGCTTCAACACCAAAAATACCTCGCTAACACATCCCATTCTGAAGCCAGAGACAAGATGTCAGCTTCAAATAAAGATCCTGCACAAAGTCTTGGTCTGGTGAAAACATCAAAAAAGAAGTCTATTGACTGTATTCAATCTACACTGCTGTAAAGGAATGTTGACATGCAGAGATGAGAACATAAACCAACTCAAGAACTCCAGTAACTCAAATGGCCAGAGTGTTATATGTCCTCCAAATGACTGTACCATTTCTCCAACAAGAGTTCTTAACCAGGCTGACCTAGCTCTAATGACTAAAGTAAAATTCAGAATAAGGATAGGAAATAAGATCATCAATATTCAGGGGACAGCAAAACCTAATCCAAGGAAAATAAGAATCACCATAAAGTGATACGGAAACTGAAGGATAAAACAGCTAATACAAAAAAGAGCCTGGGAAAAAGGCAGCAGTCCATCAGCAACTTATAAATAAAGCCCCACCTTCCCAGGACAGAGCATCTAGGAAAAGGGGTGGTTGTGAGTTCCACTTCAGCAGACTTAAACATCCCTGCCCAGCAGCTCTGAAGAGAGCAATGGAGCTCCTGGCACACCACTTGAGCTCTGATAATGGACAGACCACCTCCTCAAGTGGCTTCCTGACCCTTGTATATCCAAAGAGACACCTCATTCAGGAGAGCACTGAGTGATATCTGGCAAGTACCCTTCTGGGATGAAGCTACTAGAGGAAGGATCAGGCAGCAATCCTTGCTGTTCTGCAGCCCCAGAAGGTGATTCCCAGGCAAGCAGGGTCTGGAGTGGACCTCCAGCAGTCCTGCATCAGTGAGGCCTGACTGTTAGAAGGAAAACTATAAAACAGAAAAAAATAGCTTCAACATTAACAGAAACAATGTCCAATGAGCGATCCCATCTGAAAGTCACTGACTTCAAAGACCAAAGGTAGATAAATCCATGAAGATGGAAAGAAACCAGTGCAAAAAGGCTAAAATCACCAAAAACCAGAATGCCTCTCCTCCTCCAAGGGATGAAAACTCCTCACCAGCAAAGGAACAAAACTGGATGAAGAATGAGTGTAATAAATTGACAGAAGCAGACTTCAGAAGGTGGGTAATGACAAACTTCTCTGAGCTAAAGAAGTATGTTTTAATTCAATGCAGGATAGCTAAGAACCTTGAAAAAAAGGTTAGACAAAATACTAACTAGAATAATCAGCATAGAGAAGAACATAAACGACTTGATGGAGCTGAAAAACACAGCACAAGAACTTTATGAAGCATACACAAGTTTCAATAGCCGAATTGGTCAACCAGAATGATCAATGATATCAGAGATTGAAGATCAACTCAATGAAATAAAACAAGAAAGCAAGATTAGAGAAAAGAGAGTGAAAACAAATGAACAAAGCCTCCAAAAAATATGGAATTATGTAAAAAGACCTAATCTACATTTGATCAGTATACCTAAATGTGACTGTAAGAATGAAATCAAGTTGGAAAACACTCTTCAGGGTGTCATCCAGGAGAACTTTCCCAACCTGGCAGAGCAGACCAACATTCAAATCCAGGAAATACAGAGAACACCACAAAGATATTCCTCAAGAAGAGCAACCCCAAGGCATATAATTGTCAGATTCACCAGGGTTGAAATGAAGGAAAAAATGCTAAGGGCAGCCAGAGAGAAAGGTTGGGTTACCCACAAAGGGAAGCCCACCAGTCTCACAGCAGATCTCTTGACAGAAACCCTACAAGCCAGAAGAGAGTGGGGGCCAATATTCAACATCCTTAAAGAAAAGAACTTTCAATCTACAATGTCATATCCAGCCAAACTAAGATTCATAAGCAAAGAAGAAATAAAATCCTTTACAGACAAGCAATTGCTGAGAGATTTTGTTACCACCAGGCCTGCCTTACAAGAGTTCCTGAAAGAAGCACTAAACATGGAAAGGAACAACCAGTACCAGCCACTCCAAAAATGTACCAAATGGTAAAGAGCATCGACACAATGGAGGAACTGCATCAACTAATGGGCAAAACAACCATCTAGTATCAAAATGGCAGGATCAAAATCACACATAAAAATATTAACCTTAAATGTAAATGGACTAAATGCCCCAATCAAAAGACACAGACTGACAAACTGAACAAGGAGTCAAGACCTATAGGTGTGCTGTATTCGGGAGACCCATCTCACATGCAAAGACACATATAAATTCAAAATAAAGGGATGGAGGAAGATTTACCAAGCAAATGGAGAGAAAAAAAAAAGCAGGGGTTGCAATCCTAGTCTCTGATATAACAGACTTTAAACCAACAAACATCAAAAGAGACAAAGAAGGGCATTACATAATGGTAAAGGGATCAATCCAACAAGAAGAGCCAATTATCCTAAATATATATACAGGAGCACCTAGATACATAAAGCAAGTTCTTAATGACCTACAAAGAGATTTAGACTCTCACATAATAGTGGGAGACTTTAACACCTCACTGTCAATATTAGACAGATCCACAAGACAGAAAATTAACAAGGATATCCAAGACTTGAACTCAGAGCTGGACAAAGTGGACCTAATAGACATCTACAGAACTCTCCACCCCAAATCCGCAGAATATACATTCTTCTCAGAACGACATTGCACTTACTCTAAAATTGACCACATAATTGGAAGTAAATCATGCCTCAGCAAATGCAAAAGAACAGAAATCATAACAAACAGTCTCTCAGACCAGAAGGCAATCAAATTAGAACTCAGGATCAAGAAACTAACTCAGAAACACACAACTTCATGGAAAGTGAACAACTGGTTCCTGAACGTTTACTGGATAAACAATTAAATGAAGGCAGAAATAAAGATGTTCTTTGAAACCAACAAGAACAAAGACACAATGTGTGAGAATCTCTAGGACACATTTAAAGTAATGTCTAGAGGGAAATTTAGCAACAAATGCCCACATGAGATGTGAGGAAAGATCTAAAATCAAAACCCTATCATCAAAATTGAAAAATCTAGAGGAGCAAGATTAAAAAAAAAACTTGAAAGCTAGAGAAAGACAAGAAATAACAAAGATCAGAGCAGAACTGAAGGAGATAGAGACACAAAAAACCCTTCAAAAAATCAGTGAATCCAGGAGCTGTTTTTTTGAAAAGATCAACAAAATAGATAGACCGCTAGCCAGACTAATAGAAAAGAGAGAAGAATTGAATAGATGCAATAAAAAATGATAAAGGGGATATCACCACCAAATCCACAGAAATACAAACTACCACCAAAGATTATACAAACACCTCTATGCACATCAACCAGTAAATCTAGAAGAAATGGATAAATTCCTGGACACTTACACCCTCCTAAGACTCAACCAGGAAGAAGTTGAATCCCTGAATAGACCAATAAAAAGATCTGAAGTTGAGGCAGCAATTAGTAGCCTACCAACCAAAAAAAGTCCAGGACCAGACAGGTTCACAACCGCATTCTACTAGATGAACAAAGAGGAGCTGGTATCATTCCTTCCGAAACTATTCCAAACAATACAAAGAGAGGGAATTCTCCCTAACTCATTTTATGAGACCAACATCATCGTGATACCAAAACCTGGCAGAGATACAACTAAAAAAGAAAACTTTGAGCCAATATCCATGATGAACATTGATGTTAAAATCTTCAATACAATACTGACAAACCGAATTCAACAGCACATCAAAAAGCTTATGCATCAAGATCAAGTCAGCTTCATCCCGGGTATGCAAGGCTGGTTCAACATATGCAAGTCTATAAACATAATCCACCACATAAACAGAACCAAAGACAAAAAACACATGATTATCTCAATAGATACAGAGAAGGCCTTCAACAAAATTCAATAGCCCTCTATGCTAAAAACTCTCAAGAAACTAGATTTCAAAATAATGAAAGCTATTTATGACAAACCCACAGCCAATATCATACAGAATGGACAAAAACTGGATGCATTCCCTTTCAAATCTGGCACTAGACAAGGGTGCCCTCTCTCACCACTCCTATTCAACAGAGTATTGGAAGTTCTAGCCAGAGCAATCAGGCAAGAAAAAGAAATAAATGGTATTCAAATAGGAAAAGAGGAAGTCAGATTGTCTCTATTTGCAGATGACATAATTGTATATTTAGAAGATCCCATCATCTCAGCCCATAAGATGATAAGCAATTTCAGCAAAGTCTCAGGATATAAAATCAATGTGCAAAAATCACAAGTGTTTGTATACACCAATAACAGACAGAGAACCAAATCATGAGGAACTCCCATTCACAATTGCTACGAAGAGAATAAAATATCTAGGAATACAACAAGCAAGAAACTAGTTCAAGGAGAACTACAAACCACTGCTCCAGGAATAAAGGGGACACAAACAGATGGAAAAACATTCCATGCTCATGGTTAGGAAGAATCAATATTGTGAAAATGGCCATACTGCCCAAAGTAATTTATAGATTCAGTGCTATCCCCATCAAGCTACCAACAACCTTCTTCACACAACTGGAAAAAACCACCTTGAACTTCGTATGGAACCAAAAAGGAGTCCACATAGCCAAGACAATCCTAAGCAAAAAGAACAATGCTGAAAGCATCACACTACCTGACTTCAAACTATGCTACAAGGCTACAGTAATCAAAACAGCATGGTACAGGTACCAAAACAGAGATATAGACCAATGGAACAGAACAGAGGCCTTGGAAGTAATGCCACACATCTACAACCATCTGATCTTTGACAAGCCTCACGAAAACAAGCAATGGGGAAAGGATTCCCTGTTTAATAAAAGGTATTGGGAAAACTGGCTAGCCATGTGCAGAAAGCAAAAACCAGACCCTTCCCTTACACCTTATGCAAAAATTAACTCCAGATGGATTAAAGATTTAAACATAAGACCCAGCACCATAAAAACCCTAGAAGAAAACCTAGGCAATACCATTCAGGATATAGGCATAGGTAAAGACTTCATGACTAAAACACCAAAGGCAATGGCGACAAAAGTCAAAATAGACAAATTAAAATTAACAGCTTCTGCACAGCAAAAGAAACATTCATTAGAGTGAACCAGCAACCAACAGAATGGGAAAAAGTTTTTGCAATCTACCCATCTGACAAAGGGCTAATATCCAGAATCTACAAAGAAGTTAAACAAATTTACAATAAAAAACAAACCCCATGAAAAAGTGAGCAAAGGATATGAACAGACACTTTTCAAAAGAAGACATACATGAGGCCAACAAACGTGAAAAAATGCTCCTCATCACTGGTCATTAGAGAAATGCAAATCAAAACCATATTGAGATACCATCTCATGCCAGTTAGAATGGCAATCATTAAAAAATCTGGAGACAACAGATGTTGAAGAGGATGTGGAGAAATAGGAACACTTTTACATTGTTGGTGAGAGTGTAAATTAGTTCAATCATTGTGGAAGACAGTGTGGCGATTCCTCATGGATCTAGAAATAGAAATTCCATTTGACCCAGCAATCTCATTACTGGGTATATACCCAAAGGATTATAAATCATTCTATTTTAAAGGCACATGCACATGTATGTTCATTGCAGCACTGTTTACAATAGCAAAGACTTGGAACCAGCCCAAATGCCCATCAGTGATAGAGTGGATAAAGAAAATGTGGCACATATACACCATAGAATACTATGCAGCCATAAAAAAGGAAGAGTTCTTGTCCTTTGCAGGGACATGGATGAAGCTGGAAACCATCATTCTCAGCAAACTGACACAAAACAGAAAACCAGACACTGCATGTTCTCACTCATAAGTGGGAGTTTAAGAATGAGAACACATGGACACAGGGAGGGGAACATCACACACTGGGGCCTGTTAGCAGGTGGCAGGGCTAGAGGAGGGATAGCAGGGGATGGGGGGGATTGGGGAGGGATAACATTAGGAGAAATGCCTAGTGTAGGTGACAGGGGATGGATGCAGCAAACCACCATGGCATGTGTATACCTATGTAACAGTCCTGAACAATCTGCACATGTACGCCAGAACATAAAGTATAATATTTTAAAAAGAGGCTGATGGGTCTAAAAGAGCTGAATAACACAGTGTAAGAATTTCACAATGCAATCACAAGTATTAACAGCAGACTATATCAAGCTTAAGAAAGAATCTCAGAATCTCACATGAAAATAAAGAAAAAAGAATAAAAAGGAATGAACAAAATCTCTCAGAAATCTGAGATTATGTAAAGAGGCTGATTTCACTAATCACTAATATCACTGAAAGGGAAGGGGAAAAAGCAAACATCTTGGAAAGCACATTTCAGGGCATTATCACTGAAAGCTTCCCCAACCTTGCTAGAGAGGCCAAGAGTCAAATTCAAGAAATAAAGAGAAGTGCAACATTCTACACAGGAAGATTATCCCCAAGACACATAATCATCAGATTTCCCAAGGTCAAAATAAAAGAAAGAATGTTACACAGGTTGAGAGAAAGGACAGCTCACCTACAAAGGAGACACCATCAGGCTGACAGCAGACCTCTCAACTGAAACCCTACAAGCAAGAAGAGATTGGAGGCTTAGATTCAACGTTCTTAAGGGAAGAAAAATCTTCAACTAAGAATTTTATATCCAATCAAACTAAGCTTCCTAAGTGAAGGAGGAATAAGATCCTTTGCAAATAAGCAAATGTTGAAGGAGCTTGTTACTGCCAAACCTGCCTTACAAGAGATATCGAAAGGAGCACTAAATATGGAAAGGAAAGTCTGCTATCAGCTAATACAAAAACCTACTTAAACACACAGACCAGCATCACTATAAAGCAACCACACAAACAAGCCAACATAATAACCAGTTAATGATACAATGATATGATCTAGTCCACACATATCAATACTAACCTTGAATGTGAATGGGCTAAATGCCCTACTTAAAAGGCACAGAGTGGCAAGTTGGATAAAAAAAGCAAGACCTAATGATATGCTGTCTTCAAGAGACCCATCTCACACAAAATGACACCCATAGGCTCAAAATAAAGGAATGGAGAAAAATCTACCAAACAAATGGAAAACAGAAAAAAAGCAGTACTTGCAATCCTAATTTCAGACAAAAGAAACTTCAAACCAGTGAAGATCAAAAAAGACAAAGAAGAGCATTGCATAATGGTAAAGGTTTCAATTCAACGAGAAGAGTTTACTATTCTAAATAGATATGCACCCAACACAGGAGCACTCAGATTCAGGAAGCAAGTTCTTAGAGACCTATAACAAGACACAGACTCTCACACAATAGTAGTGGGAGATTTCAACACTCCTCTGACAATATTAGACAGATCTTTGAGGCAGAAAATTAACAAAGATATTCAGGACCTGAATTAAACAATGGACCAAATGGATCTGATAGACCTCTACAGAACTCTCCACCCAAAACAACAGAATATACATTCTTCTCTTTACTACTTGGCAGATACCCTAACATCTACCACATAGTTGGACGTAAAATAATCCTCAGCAAATGCAAATAAAAATCTAAATCATACCAAACACACTGTCAGACCACAGTGCAATTAAAACAGAAATCAAGGCTAAGAAAACCATTCAAACCATTTAATTACATGGAAATTAAACAAATGCTCCTGGATTACTTTTTAGTAAATAATAAAATTTAGGCAGAAATCAGTAAGTTTTTGAAACTATTGAGAACAAAGATACCATGTTCCAGAATCTCTGGGACATAGTTAAGGCAATGTAAAAGGGAAATTCATTACACTAAATGCCCACATTTTAAAAAGTCAGAAAGATCTCAAGTTAACAACCCAACATCACAACTGAAAAAAAAATTAGAGAAATAAGAACAAATCAACCCCAAAAACTAGCAGAAGACAAGAAATAACCAAAATAAAACCTAAACTAAAGGATATTGAGACATGAAAAACCACTCAAAAGATTAATGAATCTAAAAATTTGTTTTTTGAAAAATGTAATAAATAGGCCACTAGCTAGACTAATAAAGTAGAAAAGAGAAAAGATCCAAATAAACACAATTTTAAATGATGAATGGAATGTTACCACTGACCCCACAGGAATAAAAATAACCATCAGAATCTACTAAGAACACCTCCATACACACAAACTAGAAAACCTAGAAGAGATGGATAAATTCTTGGACACATACACCCTCCCAAGACTGAACCTGGAAGAAATTGATTTCCTGAACGGAACAACAAAAAATTGTACAATTGAATCAATAATAAATATCTGACCAACCAAAATAAACCCCAGGACCTGATGGATTCACAGCCAAATTCTACCAGATATACAAAGAAGAGCTGTTACCATTCCTACAAAAGCTATTCCAAAATATTGAGGAGAAGAGACTCCTCCCCAACTCATTCTATGAGGCCAGTATTATCCTGATAATAAAAAACTGTCATAGACACACACAAAAACTTCAGGCCAATATCCTTCATTGATATCAATGTGAAAATCCTCAACAAAATACTTGCAAGTGAATCCAGCAGCACATCTAAAAGCTAATCCTCCATGATCAAGTAGGCTTAATCCCTGGGATACAAGGTTCTTTCAACATATGCAAATCAATAAATGTGATTCATCACATAAACAGAACTAAAGAAAAAAAATCACATGATTGTCTCAGTAGATGCAGAAAAGGCTTTTGATAAAATTCAACACCCCTTCATGTTAAAACTCTCAATAAACTAGGTATTGAAGAACATACTTCAAAATAACAAGAGCCATATATGACAAACCCACACCCAACATTATACAGAATAGGCAAAAGCTGGAACCATTCCCCTTGAAAACTAGCACAAGACAAGGATGCTCTCTTTCACCACACCTATTCAACATAGTATTGGAAGTCCTAGCCACAGTAATCAGTCAAGAAAAGAAATAAAAGGCATCCAAATAGGAAGAGAGGAAGTCAAACTATCTATGTTTGCAGATGACATAATTCTGTATCTAGAAAATTCCGTAGTCTTAGCCCAAAAGCTCCTTCGGCTGATAAACAACTTCAGCAAAGTCACAGGATACAAAATTAATGTGCAAATATCACTAGCATTCCTATATACCAACAATAGCCAAGCCAAGAGCGAAATCAGAAAGGCAATCTCATTCACAGTTGCCACAAAAAAAATAAAATACATAGGAATACAGCTAACCAGGGAGGTGAGAGATGTCCACAATGAGAATTACAAAACACTGCTCAAAGAAATCAGAGATGACACAAATGGAAAAACATTCCATGTTCATGGATAGGAAAAATTAATATCATTAAAATGGCCATACTGCCCAAAGCAATTTACAGATTCAATGCTATTCCTATCAAACTACCAATGACATTCTTCAACTAGAAAAAAAATTTTAATTTAAATGGAACGAAAAAACAGCCTAAATAGCTAAGGCAATCCTAAGGAAAAACAATAAAAAAAAAAATAAACAAAGCTAGAGCAATCATGTTACCCAACTTCAAACTATACTACGTGACTACAGTAACCAAAATAGAATGGTACTGGTACAAAAATAGGGACATAAACCAATGGAACAGAATAGAGAACCCAGAAATAAAGCTGTACATCTATGACCCTGTGATCTTCAACAAAGCTGACAAAAACAAGCAATGGAGAAAAGGCTCCCTATTCGATAAATGGTACTGGGATAACTGGCTAGCCATATGCAGAAAATTAAAACTGGACCCCTTCCTTACACCATATACAAAAATTAAATCAAGATGGATTAAAGATTTGAATGTAAAACTCAAAACTATAAAAACTGGAAGACAACCTAGGCAATACCATCCTGGACATAGAAATAGGCAAATATTTTATGACAAAGACACCAAAAGCAATTGCAACTAAAGCAAAAACTGACAAATGGAACTACTTAAACTCAAGAGCTTTGGCACAGCAAAAGAAACTATCAACAGACAACCTATGGAATGAAAAAATAGTTGGAAACTATGCATCTGACAAAGATCTAATATCCCGTATCTATAAGAAACTTAAACAAATTTACAGGAAAATAAAAACAAACAAACAATCCCATTACAAAGGGGGCAAAAGACATGAACAGACACTTCTCAAAAGAAGACACATATGTGGCCAACAATCATATGAAAAAAAAAGCTCAACATCACTGATCATTAGAGAAATGCAAATCCAAACTACCATGAGATACCATCTCACACTAGTCAGAATGGCTGCTGTTAGAAAGTAAAAAAAATAACAGATGCTGGCGAGGTTGTGGAGAAAAGGAAATGCTTATATACTGTTGGTGGGAGTATAAAACACTTCAACCATTGTGGAAGATAGTGTGGCGATTCTTCAAAAACCTAAAGACAGAATTACCATTTTACCCAGCAATCTCATTACTGGATATATACCCAAAGGAATAAAAATTGTTCTATTATAAAGACACATGCACACACATGTTCATTGCAGAATTTTTCACAATAGTAAAGACATGGAATCAACCTAAATGCCCATCAGTGGTAACTGGATAAAGAAAATGTCTGTATACACCATGGGATACTATGCAGCCATAAAAAAGGAATGAGATTATGTCTTTTGCAGGAACATGGATGGAGGTGGGGCTATTTTCCTCAGCAAACTAGTACAGGAACAGAAAACAGAAAATGATGAATATGAACACAAGGAAAAACAGAGACTGGGGTCTTCTCAAGGGTGAAGGTTGAGAGGAGGGAGAAAAGCAGAAAAGAACTCTTGAGTACCGGCCTAAGTCGCAGGTGATGAAATAATCTGGATAACTAACCTCCGTGAAATAAGTTTACCTATGTAACAAACCTTCACATGTACTTGTGAACCTAAAATAAAAGTTTAAAAAAATGAGCAGAATTATATAATTGTTTTGAGATAATTATCTTTGGCTACAAAGATTAATAACAAAGATGATGCCCGTCTGACTTTGGACAGGCCGTTAGTTGCTGGGCAGATATCCTCACTGAAGTATTTTTATGTGTAAGGCTGTGATGACTTTTGTGCATTGTTGTGGTTTCTGTAGAGTCTTTTGTGAGAGTTTTTGTTATCTGGCATATAAGTGTGAGATGCCTTTAATCATAGTCCTCCCCAGCTCTATTTGTCAGGAGTTTTTGTATTTGTTTTAAACATACATGACCCCATTTTAATTCCAACCACTTTCACATTTCTTTTTGATTAAGATTGTTCTCTGAAGTATCACAGATTAATCATCCTGTAGTTAGGTTTTGATTGTCCTTCAGTACACAAATGGACCTGCGCTGAGTTGCTGGTCTGTCCCACATTGGAGAGAGTGGCAACTGAGAATCAATGTCAAACTCCGTTTAGAAACATTTTAGCAGCAAGGGAAGTTTAAATGGACAGCTCTCTAGCCACTCCTCAGGTGTCTCTTCTCTTTTAAAGATAGAGTTATTTGGAAATAAAAGACTATTGAAACAAAAGATTGTTGAGAATCTATTATATTCTAAGCTTATCGGAACAGAAACTATCAGAATCATTTTAGTATCTGATCTCACCACCAATATCTCAGCACCTAGGCCCAGAGTAAAAACTAATAAAAAATCTCACTGAATGAATAAAAGATTTATTGACAGATAAGTAAATGAATGGTCACTCACACTTGTGACATGTATAACTTCTGGGAGATCCTGTGACCTGAGTTTCCCAGGCTCCAGTTTGATTTAGTTCTTTTCATTCTCATAGCGCAGACAAGCCTTCTTGATGCCATTGTGATCCTTCACACTGGAGGACTAGTCAAGCAGTTAATCATAGCCGGTGATTTCTTCCAGCTGAGGAGGGAAATTTCACTCTCACTGTGACTCAGCTCTTTTCCACTGCTTGTTTGATTTGCTGTTTGTTGAATAAATCTGGTTGAGTTTGACCAAAAAAGTCTCCCAGGAAGTGTTAAAATAAATAGGTCTTGGTAAGGTGTCTCCTAGACTTTTAAAACAAAAACAAAAACAAAACAACGACAAAAAACTTCACAAAAAGAATTGTTTGGTTAATGGGCTATCCTTTGATTAAAATTGAAAGTATTTGATTTAAAACTGGCTGGTAGAACTTTAATTTACTAAGTAGTTTACATTTAGGTATCAGTATTGTCTTTGCAGTATAAGAAGGTGGTCATCTTTTTGCTATATGTTTAAAAGGATTTGTGGGTTAGTGTTGCCTGGTGTGCCCAGACTCTGAATGTATATGGTGGGTTACCCTTGCAATACTTGGGCAGCCCCATCTCTAAATATTTTGTTCCTTTCAGTATGTTTCCTGCCTCTTCATGTCTGGCTGCCCACTTGGGATGTTACAGAGCTACCCTCAGTTGCCCAGTGAGCCACCAATGATACAGAATGTGTACCTGCCCTTAGAGTGTCTTCCAGGACCCACTTTCTGATGTCCTGTGTTTGTCTGGATACATTTGGTGCTCCTGTACACACACTTTCTTCACTCCTCCTTGTAGATTCTGCCTAGAGAGGAGAGATATTATAATATTCCTTTTGGCTAAAGACCCCTTTAGTGTTCATTTCATAGGGCTGACATAACAAGGTACACAAACATGGGAGCTTAAAACAACAGAAATTTGTTATCTCACAGTTTCTAAAGGCCTTAAGTCCAAAATCAAAGTGTCATCAGGATTGGATACTACTGGAGTCTCTAAGGCAGAATCTGTTCCATACCTTTCTCCTAGCTTCCTGTAGTTACCAGCAATGTTTGGCATCCTTTGGCTTATAGATGTATCACTCCAATCTCTGCCTCTGTGGTCACACACTGTTCTCCTCTGTGTGTCTTTTTGCATCTTCACCTAGCCTTCCTATAAGGACACTAATCGTTCAATTTAGAGCTCACCCTAATTCAATATGACCTCATCTTAACTACCTATATTACATCTGCAAGAATCCTATTCTCAAAGAAGGCCACATTCTGAGGTTCTGTTGTACATGAATTTTTGAGGAACACAATTCAATCCAATACACCTACTTTCTTCCCAGCTGGGTCTTACAAGAGCACAAGGTATCATTCAACCTTTTTTGAGATTTTGCCCACACCCTTAGCCTGTATATATATGTGCAAGCTCGTTTATCTAAAGAGAAAAGAACTAGAAAGTTAGGTTTTTGTCATTTAAATGCACATTTAAGAGTGGCAGCTTAGAGAAAATAATGTGCATATAAATTATTCAAAGCTTGCCTGGGAGAGAGATCCAAGATGGCCGATTAACAACAGCTCAGGATTGTAGCTCCCAGTGAAAGCGCAGAGAGCGAGTGGACGCCGCACTTTCAGACGAATTTTTGTTGCCCACAGACTAGGAGATTCCCGGCGGAGGAG
>CAUYLG010021023.1:0-85210 GCA_963573385.1 Cacajao melanocephalus | reverse complement strand
TCTCGGTTCATTGCAACTTCTGCCTTCTGGGTTCAAGCAATTCTCCTGTCTCAGCCTCCTGAGTAGCTGGGACTACAGGAGTGCACCACCATGCCCAGCTAATTTTTGTATTTTTAGTAAAGATAGGGTTTCACCATGTTGGCCAGGATGGTCTCGATTTCTTGGCTTTGTGATCCACCCACCTTGTCCTCCCAAAGTGCTGGGATAACAGGCGTGAGCCCTTGCCCCCGGCCTATTCCAATTTTTATACTTTCTTTTGCTATCTTGTTTATTTTCTGACAGGTAGGTGCTATTTGATCCTACAGGAAAAAGAACCATGACAACTTATTTGGTTGATTCTTCTGTGATCTCTAATTTCATGTTTCTTTTGCTAATTTAATATAACTTGTGGCTCTAGTTTGTAGAGTTTTCCACTGGTTTTATACCAATTTGTGATTTTAAGGGTTTTTTTTTTGTTTTTGTTTTTTTTTTTGCTGTGACTTAACAAGTTTTTCTATCAGTGGCTTGAGGAAAGCAAACAGCACATTCTTGCGAGCAAATGGGTAGATATTTGATGGCAGCCCTCTAGATTCCAGGGGTGAAGTCTTGTAGTTAGGATAGCAGATGGTCAGTTCACAATTGTTTTTAACAAGTCTACACATTTTTCAAGTACTTCAACATTATTTTTGTCAGAATGATGACCCTATATATCTCAGTCTCAAAGATCTGAGGTGGAGATGATTAAGTTAGTTTTCCATTATTTTTTCTATTTATCTAGTACATCACAGAATTAAATGCTTCACAAAACTTATTTTACATTAAGTGTGATGATCCCTTTCAAGTGACAGTAAAACATTTTAACTTATTTTTGGTGAAAATATATCAAAACATTACATTTCACCGATTTTCTAAACTGTTCACATTTGAAATTTTAAATTTTTTGTAAGATGATTTGGGGGTTGTTGTCAACTGTGGAAAAGACTTATGATCATATATTATGTTTACTGTATTCAAGTCTCTGCACCCAAAGGGGGGGGCTCTCACCTCAAATATTAATGTTGGTAAATAAAATGATATTAATATTCTAGCACCAAAACCACATCAACAAGTCAAGGCCTTGTTGGTAAATAAATGCCTCTGCTTTGAATTTCTGGCATCTGTCATGTCCTGGTGGGCTAGGATAAGCAACATGAAAGAAACTTCACATCCTACTTCTTGTTTTCTTCTGAGGTTGAATCTTGAGGTTGGCAAAAGTAGCAAACCTTCTTGGGCTTGAACTGCAGCCTTGTCTGAACTTCCTTTTTTAATCTGTATGAGATTCCCTATGGAAATCTCAGTTCCTAGGAAAGTGAGATTTTCCACTTCTGAGGTTTTCCTGGGAATCACAGTCCCTCATGTAAATACCATTTTAGACCCAATCATTTAGTCCTACAGGCAGGCAGGACTTTGTCTGAATCACAGGTTGAAATAACTAGGATATACCTAGGATTCTTGACATAAATGCATTCATAAATAAAAAGCCTAGAGGGACCATTTGTTTGCCCTTACATTCTTTTCCTTCCATGTTCTCCATTTGTTATATAGCCATGGGGTTTTCAAAATAGAGGCATCATAGAATTCTTTAGGCAACCAGAACAGAATATCTCAGTGGGTTCAAGAATGGTTACAAGGACAGTCATGTAAATTTTGAGAACACTGCAGAGGTGTTTCTAACATCTTTAGTCTTTCTGTCACCCCAGTGGAGAATCACTCATGCATGGGCATTTAAAGCATGCTCTGTTGAAAATTACTCCATTGAAAATACCATAGTTTCACATTTAGAAGACCTGGGGTCTTGTCCTGATTTCGCTGCTCATTAGTTTTATGACCAATGCTAATTATTTCACATTTATCATCCTCAAGTTTCTTACCTATAAATAGAGACATTAATGTTTAACAACTGAGTTGTGTTGAAGATGATGTGATATGATGTATGTGAAACTTTCAACAGTATAAATCGGTATAGGAATTTATAGGAGAGGAAGCAGCAGGGAACACACATGGTCACTTTGCGTAACCATCTTTCTAGAGCCTTCCTAAAGGACATGAAATTGCTAAACTGGCCAAAGCCTGAGATATTCCCTGGGACTCATTTTACCGCAATGTCGAGTTACTACATGTAAAACACGGGGTCTCAAGTTCCACATCTTTTCTTGTACTTCTTAAATCTATTTGGTAAGTGTACCTGGCAAGGCTTACTTCAGCAGACCCAGCAGTCATCTGGCTCTGTGTGTTCTGACAGCAATTAAAGTAGGCAAAGTGAGTCCCTTCTGCATCCATAATGATGGCCATTTTGGATTCAGAGAAACAGATCAAGGGAAGTTCCATACATTCTTCAAGGCCTAACCCTTTTACAGCAGCACAGCTAACTAAAGAACCCCATGCATTTGGAAGAATCAAAATTACCTAGTTAATAAGCTTTTTCTTCATTACCTATTCTGCTATAGTTACTTTTATATTTAGCCCTTTCGGCAGAATACCCCTGAAGGGAGGCAGAATGATATTAATGTTCTAGCACCAAAACCACATCCCAAACTTCTAACACTAGGCAGGAAAGAAAAAATCTATTGCTCATGTGCGCTTGGTGATCAACTTGTGATAGGAGAAATAAATGCCTAAACAAATAGTTATCACATCACTAAAGTAGAGTAATATGGCTATGCAAACTGTATTTAGCTACAATCGGGACTGGAAAGACAAATTTCAGAATGGTGTGATGCCCAAGTTGAATCTTAAAGGATAAGCAAGAGTTAGCTTGTCAGGGGAGATAATTAGAAGTTGTTCTAGGTAGAGGGGGCAGCCTGAGAAAATGCATAGGGTTGTAGGAATGGAAACTGTAAGTTATTTGAAATTGATGGAGCATGCAGTGCAAGGTAGGAAGTAATGAGAGATGCAGCTGGACCACAAGGCGGGGGATTTATAATGAAGGGTTTATGCCACATTAGGAGCTTAAATTTTATCCCGTAGCCAAAAGGAACTGTTGACAAGTTATCAGCAAATACTGTGCATAGTCAGATTTGAGTTTTTGAAAACAAATTTTGGCCGCAGTACCCTTAGTACATTTGAGAATAATGTGACTAGAAATCAGTTAGGAGCTTCTTAAAGTATAATTTAGGTCAGAAATAGAATCTGAGAATGCATTATACATATAATATTTTTTAAAGCAGAGGCTCAGTGTTTTGCCATGTTATATACCTACTGTGTGTACATGGAGTTGTTTTCAAAACAGAGGCGTATCTGATTCCTTGGGAAGCTAGAACACGTTGTCTTGGTGGGCTCATGAATGGCTATGGGACAGGTATATAGATTTTGGGAACACTGAAGAAGTATTTCGAATACATTTAGTCACTCTGTTGCCCACTTGAAAATCATTTTTCCATGAGCACTTGAAGTATTCTTGGTTGCAAACTGCTAGATTGAAGATTTAATAGCATTTTATAGCAAAATTCTATCTCACTGTTATTGACAACTTGGAATATAATGAGTTTTTATTATAATGACAAATAATGGTTTACTTTTTTCTATTAGAGAAAATGAATTGAAACCTTGAGAACAATATGAGCATGATCTTTGTTCACAAGTCTCTCTGCAGTGAATTCTTCAATTCAGTGATTAATAATTTCAATTGCTAGTCATCCCAGAGACATCATGCTTGACTACACTTTTAACATGATATAATCATTACTTATGCCTAGGGCTTTCTCTTTCACCAAATAAAATTTATAATGTTTACTCAGTTGTACTCTAGCATGTAGGTAAATTCACTGAGTATGCCAAGGTAAGTGAGAATGTCAAGTGGTTACTGTCTTCAAAGTGTCCCTCTGAGAGAGCCTGATATTTCTTGAGATGTGACATTGCACATTCGGCTTATAAGTGATAACTTTAAGCTGCCTTGGTACTTTCCTATGTGTGCTTGTATCTTATTACCTGAAAAAAAATGGAATCTGATTATACAAAGACAAACACAACTGTCATATCTTCAGGACAGATGGATACTATGCACTAATTTCAGAAAAGATTTAATGGAAAACACAATACTAGTCTGATCTGGAATCGACTTCTATCTAGCTCCATTATTACTTGATGATGTGACCTAGGGCAAATACATAGCTTCTAAGGACCTTGGTTTCCTCCTGCAAACTGTGAGTAATAAAATCTATCTCACAGGGTTATTTTCCTAATTAATTGACATAAAGTATTTAAAATGCTTAGCCTGGCAAATAGCAGTTATATTCTATAATAATAATTATTTTGTTGTTCTTTGCTATCCCTTTCTGGTAACTGATTTTTGTTCCTCTCCATAACTACCTGCTCTTTCTCTCTCTTTCTTTCTTTCCTTCTCTCCTTCCTTCTTCCATCCCTTTCCTTCTTGCCCTTCCCTCCCTCCCTCCCTTCCTTCCTCTCTCTCTCCCCCCTTTTTTTCTCTTTCTTCTTTCTTTCCTTTTTTCCTTCTTTCTTTCTTTTCCTTCCTTCCTTCCTTTCTTCCTCTTCCTCCCTTCCTTCCTTCCTCTTCCTCCCTTCCTTCCTTCCTCTTCCTCTTCCTCTTCTTCTTTCTCTTTCTCTTTCTCTCTCTTTCTCTCTTGCGCAGGGTACAGTACAGTGGCATGATCTTGGCTTAGTGCAACCTCCGCCTCCCAGGTTCCAGAGATTCTCCTGCCTCAGCCTCCCAAGTAGCTGGGAATACAGGCACCTGCCACTGCACCCAGCTAATTCTTTTATTTTTAGTAGAGACGGGATTTCACCATCTTGCCCAGGTTGCTCTCGAACTCCTGACCTGGTGATCCACCCATGTCGGCCTCCTAAATGCTGATATTATAGGCATAAGCCACTGTGCCCAGCCTTCTTATTTTTCATTGTCATCTGTTCCTTGCTAATTGTTGGAGTATTACTGAGGTGTCAATTTTGACATCCTTTATTTTTTATCTGTAGGGTTAGGTGGCTTCATTCAGTTCCAAGAACATCTTTAGTGTGCTTAAGACTTTCAAATCTGTATCTCCAGCCATGCCTTTCTTCAGTAATGATTGGTTTTGGTGTCCAATTTCCTATTTGAAATCATTACTTGTAACTTAGCAGGCATTTTACTTATTAAATAAGTGCTTATTGGGTATTTACTATAATTGTAGATGCTGAGAATGTATCAGTAGGAAAAACAGATTTCTCTCTCCATATATTTATATTTTAGAAATGGGGAGTTATACAATAGTCAAAATAAATAAATTATGTATTATAGTAGTAATAAGTCTTATACAAATAAAGAAAAATAAAACAGGAAAAACAGATATTTATTATTACATAAAAAACTACCCTGCAACTTAGTAGCTTAGAATAAAACTTATTTATTATCTCCCAGTTTCTGTGAGTTAGGAATACAATCATGACTTAGTTGGGTGGTTCTGGCTCAGGGTCTTTCATGAGATGTCAGTAAAGATATTCATTAGTCCTACAGTCATCTGAAGGCTTGTTTGGAGCTGGAGGATCCTCTTCTAAGTTGGTTCACTCATGTGGCTACTGTCAGGATGCCCAAGTTGCTCATCATATGAACTGCTCTATGGAATATTTTTGAGTGTTCTTACAACAAGAGCAGTTGGCTTTTCCCAAAACAAGTGATCCAAGAGAGCACAAACCCAATCCTTTGCCTGGCCAAATATAAATACTTGGATTTATACATCATTCACTTGACTTCTTAACCAAGCTTTGCCCTTGAAGACTATCTTTCAGGTATCTTTTGCCTCTAGGGACATATAATACATAGTCTATACTTAGATCAGTCAACCTCATTCCTAGCTCTGTATTCCAGAACTCCAGATTCGATCTGGGATACTAGGTCACAGCTTTTCCCAGACGGATTTATCAGTACTGTACTGCAGACAGTTCTCAATAGATTAAATGTGAATGGTATGATACATTTCATAACAATGACGAAGAAGATTCATTGTTAAAAGTATGCAATTCAAATTAAAATAATTTCCCATTTCTAATACATTGAATTTTGGGATGGATAGAGTGAGGCAGATACTTTCATATTAAGAGGAAACATTAAGGGCTATAAAACGTAGGGAAAAGTTTCCAGCCTGCTACTTGAGCCACTGGAGGTGTGAAAGAATGACCAGAGCTGTTGCTATTTCCTGCATAATGTTCTAATTTCTTGCGTTCTTTGTGGTAACTTATGCAGACTGTTTCTTGTTCTTTCTTTCCAATGGGAAAGAGCATCTCCTATAAGAAGAGATAACTATGCAGAGAAGCTGTGAAAGGGAATTCAAAGGAAGGGTAAACTCAAGTTTACAATGTGGCTTCTTGCCATTTTGTATATTGACTGAACCCTATGAGACTTATGTTAATAACCTGTAAAGGATGGATGTCACAGGAGGCATGAAAAATAAAGCTGAAATGAATCTGTATAATATCCATAAAAGCACTTCTAATTCTGGGAGAAAGCATTAAAGTAAAGGAGAGGGGCTGTGTAGTATCTCTATTTCTGCATTAGAACACAGAATAATTCATGAACTCTGAATGCAGAAGAGTTAATGAATATCATGAAAAGAATAAAAAAGGTCCATAAGAAGTAAAAATGCATACTTCCAAGATTGGGATGTTATCATACATTAATCAGAAATGTTAAAATAAATTGACAAACAATACTATGTGTTGGCAAGGACACAATGAGAACTCTCATTCAACTACTGATGGGTATGTAAATTAATACAAACTGTTTGAAAACAATTTTAACTTGTCATTTCAAACTATACTATAAGGCTACAGTAACCAAAACAGCATGGTACTACCAAAACAGACATATAGACCAATGGGGCAGAACAGAGAACTCAGACATAAATAACACCACACATATACAACCATCTGATCTTTGAGAAACCTGACAAAAACAAGTAAGGGGGAAAGGATCTCCTATTCAGTAAATGGTGTTGGTAAAACTGGCTAGTTATATTCAGAAAACTGAAACTGGACCCCTTCCTTACACCTTATACAAAAATTAACTCACGATACATTAAAGACTTATGTATAAAACCCCAAATCATAAAAACTCTAGAAGAAAACCTAAGCAAGACCATTCAGTACATAGGCATGGGCAAAGACTTCATGACAAATGCCATAAGCAATTGCAACAAAAGCCAAAATTGACAAATGGGCATAATTAAACTTAAGAGGTTCTGCACAGCAAAAGAAACTATCATCAGAGTGAACAACCTACAGAATGGGATGAAATTTTTGCAACTTACCCATCTGATGAAGGTCTAATGTCTAGAATTTACAAGGAATTTAAACATATTTACAAGAAAAAAACAACCCCATCATAAAGTGGGCAAAGGATATGAACAGATACTTCTCAAAAGAAGACATTTACTCAGCCAGGAAACATGTGAAAAAAGCTCAACATCGCTGATCATCAGATAAATGCAAATCAAAACCACAATGAGATACCATTTCACACCAGTCAGAATGGCGATTATTAAGTCAGAAAACAATGGATGCTGGCGAGGCTGTGGAGAAACAGGAACACTTTTACACCACAGGTGGGAATGTAAATTCGTTCAACCATTGTGGAAGACAGCATGGTGATTCCTCAAGGATCTAGAACTAGCAATACCATTTGACCCAGCAATCTTATTATTTGGAAATACCCAAAAGAATACAAATCATTGTATACATGCACATGTGTGGTTACTGCAGCACTATTTACAATAGCAAAGACATGGAACCAACCCAAATGCCCATCAGTGATAGACTGGATAAAGAAAATGTGGTACATATACACCACAGAATACTATGCAGCCATTAAAAAAAGAGATCATGCCATTTGCAGGGACATGAATGAAGTTGGAAGCCATCATCCTCAGCAAACTCACACAGGAACAGAAAACCAAACACTACATGTTCTCACTCATAAGTTGGAGTTCAACACTGAGAACACATGGACACAGAGAGGGGAACAATACACACCAGGGCTTGTTGGGGAAGGGGGAATGAAGTGAAGGAGCTTAGAGGATGGGTCAGTAGGTGCAGTAAACCACCATGGCACACATATACCTATGTAATAAACCTGCACATTCTGTACATGTATCTTGTTTTTTTTTTTAGAAGAAATAAACAGTTTTAACTTGTCTAATCAAATTGAACATATTCATACTCTTAAAGAGAAACACACTCCCAGAGATTCTACTCCAAGAAACTGGAGAATTTCTGAGCCATAGTGCATGTACAAGAATGTCCACATCAGTGTTCTTCAAAATATCCAAATGTCCTTTATAACAGAATAGACAAGTATATTGTGATATATTCATACATTGAATACTTTAAAGCAGTGAAAAAATGAGTCAACTACAGCTATGTAAAACAACATAGATGAGTCTCACAAACATTTGGGTTGCAAAAAGCAAAACATGGTTGTGCACAGTAGCTTACACCTGTAATCCTAACACTTTTGAAGGCCAATGTAGGAGGACTGCTTGAGTCCGGGAGTCTGAGATGAGCTTGGACAACATAGTGAGACCTCATCTCTACTAAAAATAAAAATAAAAATAAATGTAGCCAGTTATGGTGTTGTGTGCCTGTAGTCTCAACTATTCAGGAAGCTGAGATGGGAGGATTTCTTGAGCCCAGGAGACGGAGGCTGCAGTGAACTACAATCATGTTATAGTATTTCAGCCTGGGTGACAGAGTGAGACTGTCTCAAAAAAAAAAAAAAAAAGGAAAAGAAAAAAAGCGCGAATCCATTTGTACTTAGTTCAAAAACAGGCAAAAGATTTACACTTTTAGAGCCACAATCGGAGTTGGTAAAACTTAAGGAAAAATCAAGGCTATGGCTATCAACAAAATCACAATGAAAATAACCTCTAATGTTTGAGTCAGGATTGAGGACTATAATCAGGAATGAGCATATGGAGATGTTCTAGAAAGGTAGTAACTTTATAATTCTTAATTTGGATGGTGATTAGACAAGTGTATTCTTAATAATTTTTATTATATTCTACATGTGTTTACTCATCTCTATGTACTTTATGCATAGTAACTAAAAGAGAAAAAATATTATGTGTTCATAGCAGGCCATTTGGATGTCTGGGACATATAAGAGGGAGATGGAATAAAAGGAGTAAAGAAGGTAATTATCTTCAAAGAAAAAGAAATTATGTGTGTAAATTAGTTCATTTTCATACTGCTGTAAAGATACTACCTGAGACTGGGAAATTTATAAAGAGAGGATGTTTAATTGACTCATAGTTCCACGTGGCTGGGGAAGCCTCAGGAAACTTACAATCATGGTGGAAGGCGAAGGGAAAGCATCTTACATGGCAGCAGGTGAGAGAGGGGCAGGTGGGTGGGGCGACTGACAAACACTTTTAAAGCAACAGATCTCCTGAGAACTCACTCACTATTATGAGAACAGCATGTGAGAGACCATCCCCAAGATCTAGTCATCCTTCCACCAGGTCCTTTCCTCAACATGTAAGGATTACAATTCAGATTAGAATTTGAGATGAGATTTGGGTGGGACACAGCAATAATATCAAGTGTGTCTGTGTATGAGAAATGATATTGCTTTGATCTGAGAATCAAATTTGAGAATGGTATTTTTAAAGGGGAATGTTTATTCCATTCTTCTGATGTTTCATTCTATGTGGAGGGACATTGATTAGTGTGCCAACCCTGGCAAGTAAGTACTCTCCAATATTCTTCCCCCGGGCAGTTAGAACGGTAGAGAGAAAAATAACACACTTTTTTGATGATTTTTGAAAAAAAGTAAAGGCATTAATAGGTCAGACACCCTCTCTTTTTTTCCTTTAGTGAGCTAATTTCAGGGAATATACATTAATTTCTGCTCTTTTGGATAGAGTTATCTATGTGTGAGGTTTGCCCCAGTCTGCTCTTAACTATAAATGGGCAGGCAAGTCTTTCATTCAGGAGTTAGAAATAAGGAGGCTTACTTTCTCATAAAGAAAGCTATATTCTCAAATTTCTGCTTTGCTAGTAATAACATCAGTGATTTGGTATTTATCTGCTGATTTCTAACCTTATTTTTTGGTTAATTCAAAACCTAAGAGGGGAAAAACCCTTGTTTCTACCACACACATGTCTTCCAACAATGGTCTTGGGTTAGTTAGCCATGTCAATTCATTTTGATGAGGTCTATATTCAGCTCCTAACTTGTTCTGCTCTAGTATTTGAAGGGCATCACAGTTGTCTTTGTGGCTTAGATGTTTAAATGTAATTTCATCTTACTTCTTGTTCTTCAGATCAGAACTAAAGTAGGACTGTATGCTGTGGCCAATCAGACAGTTATGGACACATTTTGGAAGTAGGCCCTCAAGGTTTCGTGGCGGCAATGACAATTGTGGAAAACAAAAGCAAAGCTAATTCCAGGATGTGTGCATGGGAAAAACAATGTAGAAGTAAGGAACAGTAATGCAAAAAACACGGAACCATGTCACAAAACCAGAAACTGTTATATCAACTTCTAATAAGCACCATCATTATGACAGGCCTTTACGATAATAAAACAGAATAAGATTAGAGCTCACATATCTTTAATTGCAATGAACCAAAGGACATATTGTAACTATTATATAAGTACAGGCCAGGATAAAGAGAGCCCAATAAAATAATTATTGTTTATAATAAAATGTTATTAGCAGTAATATTTGTAAGTGCTCTATGAACTGGTAGTTGTTACTGCAAGCTATTAAGAGTACTGATGGTGTCAGGAATCAAAGTGAGAAACAGAAGAGGACTGTGAAAACCCAAAGAAAGAGCTAAGATCTATTTGTTTCCGTATAGCTGTACCTTCTTTACTATTTCATTTTCCCTCTAGGCTGCTTAACTCTTTCATGTCTGCTTAGCTACTGAAAGACTCTGTGGTCTGCAAGGCCAATAAAGATAGTTCCCTCATGGTTGGATCTATGACATTACTCTTTAAGAAACAGGCAATTGCAGTAAAAATAGATAAAATAGAGAAAAAGAGGAGTTTTTCTGCAGTTGTGAAAAAGATATGCCTGAGGCTTAGTGATGGCTCTCAGCTCTCCTTTGGGCTCAAGATCATATTCCAAATTCAAAATGAAGGGAAGCACATCCAGTGTGGAATTTGGAATGTCACCAGAAAAAAAGATGACTGTCTTTCACAAGGCTTCACAAGGCACCATTTATCTTGTTGAATTTGTCAAGGTCCAGGGTATGATTTTCGGCCTTCCAATCTCAGAAACCTGGATTTTCTTTTCAATATAAGTAGAATCACAGTAACTAAATTCACCAAACTGATGTATGAAACCAGAATGCTAATATGTTAACTTAAAATGAAAAATAAAACTTTTGCATAAATTGGCATTTTTATATTGATATTTCTAGAATGTGCTCCCCAAGCAGGCAAGTCAAAGCTTAAGGAATGCTTGGTAAGCACAGAAGCAGAACAAACCCACCTTCGTGTCTCGCTTCCATGTCTTCAGTAAACTTTAAATCTAGGCTTATATATACTCTCTCCTCCTTCTTAATCCATTTTCATAATGAAGCCAGAGTGATCTTATTTTCAAAAATGCTAAACTGCACAGTTTTGTCACCATGTAAAACTCTTCAGTTATTTGCCATTGCAGGCAGAAAACCTAAACTCTTTACACTGCCTAAAAATCTCCACATATTATGACTGCATTTACTTGAGAGGATTTAATATGAGATACCTGAGTTTTATAGCAATACTTTCAGGCATAAAAACATGATTTTTAAAATTTCTGTCAGAAAGATATTTTTATTGTGATTCTGATACTACCCATCTCATTTCCCCCTTTCCTTGTAGAAAACATTATTTTTATAATTTCTTTTTAATAATACAGGTTTAGTTTTGGCAAAACAACTTACAAAAATCAATTGGGAACTAAAGACAAAAACCATGATTATCTCAATAGATGCAGAAAAGGCTTTCAATAAAATTCAATGCCCCTTCATATTAAAAACTCTCAATAAAGTAGGTATTGAAGGAACATACCACATAATAATAAGAGCCATGTATGACAAACCCACAGCCAACATTGTACTGAATGGGCAAAAGCTAGAAGCATTCTCCTTAAAAATCATCACAAGACAAATATGCCCTCTCTCACCACTCCTACTCAACATAGTGTTGGAAGGTGTAGCCAGAGCAATCAGGCAAGTGAAAGAAATAAAGGGCAGCTAAATAGGAAGAAAGGAAGTCAAACTCTCTATTTGCAGGTGACATAATTCTATAAGGAGAAAACCCCACAGTCTCAGCCCAAAACCTCCTTCAGCTGATAAAACAACTTCAGCAAAGGTTCAGGATAAAGGTCAATGTACAAAAATCTCTAACATTCCTATACATCAACAACAGCCAAGCCAAGAGCCGAATCAGAAAGACAATTCCATTCACAGTTGCCTAGGAATATAACTAATCTGGGAGGCAAAAACATCTCTACGATGAGAATTACAAAACACTGCTCAAAGAAATCAGAGAACATACATACAAGTTGAAAAACATCCCATGCTCATGGATACAAGAATCAATATCATTAAAATGGCCCTACTGCCTAAAGCAATTTACAGATTCAATGCTATTCCTATCAAACTACCAATGACATTCTTCAAAGAACTAGAATAAACTATTTGAAAATTCATATGCAAACCAAAAAGAGTCCAAGGCAATCCTAAGCAAAAATAAATAAGCTGGAGGCATCACGTTACCTGACTTCAAACTATACTACAGGGCTACAGTAACCAAAACAGCATTGGTCTTCTTACAAAAATGGGCACATAGACCATTGGAAAAGAATAGAAAGCCCAGAAATAAGGCTGCACAACTACAATCACCTGATCTTTGACAAAGCTGACAAAAACAAGCAATGGGGAAAAGGCTGCTGATACAATAAATGGTGCTGGGATAACTGGCTAGCCATATGCAGAAGTTTGAAGCTGGACCCCTTCCTTACACCATATACAAAAGTAAACTCAAGATGGATTAAAGACTTAAATGTAAAACTCCCAACTATAAAAGCCTTAGTAAACAACCTAAGCAATACCATCCTGGAAATAGAAACAGGCAAAGATTTCATGACAAAAACATGAAAAACAATCACAACAAAAGCAAAATGTAATAAGTGGGATCTAATTAAAGAGCTTCTGCAAGACAAAAGAAACTATCCACAGAATAAAGAGACAACCTAAAGAATGGGAGAAAATATTTGCAAACTATGTATCTAACAAATATCTAATACCCAGCATCTATAAGGAACTTAAACAAATTTACAGGAAAAAACCAACCCCATTAAAAAGTGGGCAAAGGGCATGAACAGACAATTTTCAAAGGAAGACATACATGTGGCCAACAAGTATATGTAAAAAAGTTCAGTATTGCTGATCATTAGAGAAATGCAAATCAAAGCCACAAAATACCATCTCACATCAGTCAGAATGACTTCACTGAAAAGTTAAAAAAACAACAGATGCTGGTGAGGCTGCAGAGAAAAGGGAACGCTTACACACTATTGGTGGGAGTGTAAATTAATTCAACCAACATGGAAAGGAGTATGATGATTCCTTAAAGAGCTAAAAGCAGAACTACCATTCAACTCAGCAATCCCATTACTGGGTATATACACAAAGGAATATAAATTGTTCTGTTATAAAGACACATTCACATGAATGTTTATTGCAGCACTTTTCACAACAGCAAAGACATGGAATCAACCTAAATGCCCATCAATGACAGACTGGATAAACAAAATGTGGTATGTATGCATGATGGAATACTACATGTCCATGAAAAAGAATGAGATCATATCTTTTTTGGAAACATAGATGGAGCTAGAGGCTATGACCCTCAGCAAATTAACACAGGAATAGAAAACCAAATATTGCACGTTCTCCCTTATATGTAGGAACTAAATGATGAGAACTTATCAATACAAAGAAGGAAACAATAGACACTGGGGTCTACTTGAGGGTGGAGGGTGGGAGAAGGGAGAGAAATAAAAAAGATAATTACTGGGTACTGGGCTTCATATCCGCATGAGGAAGTAATATGTACAACAAACCTTCAGGACATGAGTTCACCTATGTGACAAACCTTTCCATGTACCCCCAAACCTAAAATAAAAGTTAAAAGAAAATCAATTGGTGTGAAAATGGTCATGATCACAGTCTATTAATGTCTTATTGAAACAGCTTGACATTCATTCACAGGAATTTAGAGTCAGAGGACCTACGTTTACTTATTCATTTAATGTTTCTTAAGTATCACATAAATATCAATTAACGTCTTAGACATGGATTAAAAAGCAGCAACAAGACAGATCTCTTGCTCTTATATGGAGTTTAATTTTCAGTCAGCAGGGAAGCAGAAAGTAAGAAAAATATTAGATAGATCCAAGATGCATGACGAAGGTTAAAGGAAAGTGAAGGAATTCAGAATGATTAATGGTAAGGAATGAGAGAGAAATCTTAGACACTATGATTGGCAAATTAAGATCCAAGAGAAAATGTAGAGTTAACATTAGAAAATTTCCCTCTGGCTTAAAGAAGGACTTAAAATTTATACATAAAATATTACAAAGATCCTGGGCTTCATTTATTTAAATACTGATATTTAAGGTTTAGGTTTGGACCTCTGAATCTGTATTGCCTGATAGGATTCCAGATATGTTCTTTTGTGTATTCCGAGTGTAAGGGGCGTCAGGCTGTTTCAGAAGAGTATGCACTATTTTTTTTCTGGAAATGGAGTCTCACTCTGTCACCCAGGCTGGAGTGCAGTGGCATGATCTGGGCTCACCGCAACCTTCACCTCCTGGGTTCAAGTGATTCTTCTGCCTTAGCCTCCCAAGTAGCTGGGATTACAGGCACGTGCCACCAGGCCTGGCTAATTATTGTATTTTTAGTAGAGACGGGATTTCACCATATTGGCCAGGCTAATCTCGAACTCCTGATCTTGTGATCTGCCCTCCTTGGCCTCCCAAAGTGCTAGGATTACACGTATGAGCCACTGCACCAGGCAAAGTATGAACTTTTTAATACATTCTCGAGAACTCCAAAGTATGCTTGAATGTGGTTTATAGGAACCATTTGCTTGCTATTAAATACTTTAGTGGGTCTGATTATTGTCTTAGAAAACAGTTTTGTTCCTCTCAGCCAGCTGCTTTACCAGATAAACTATGAAGATTGCTGAAAGGCCTACAGGGTATTTTTAAAGGTACAGTTAACTGGAAGACAGCACTTTTATGGAGATACATTAAAACTTGTACCTAATCTATTAAGAAATGCCAGACTACCTTAGGTGCTGAAATAAAATGCTCAGAAGCGATCATTTCAGTTTAATCCTTTTTTGAAACTTGATCTGAGAGGATAAGGTAAGCCAGAAGCCAATGTGGTGATTGCTTCCTGGAAAAATCAAGTAAGACAGCATATATTCACCATGAAAAACATTGTTGAACAGCTCTATTCTCCAATCTTGATATCCAGAAAAATCTATTCACAATGATGTTATTTTATCTCCTAAAGCAATTAGAAAGGGAAGCAACTGACATGAAATACTCAACATTTGGATGAAAAAAAAAAAAAAGAAAGAGGCATGTCTCTGGAAATTCGGACTGCAATAAAATTTACCCCAGTGGTTGTATTTGAAAAACATTATATAATAATAGGACCTTAAAAGAAAATCAGAGAATCAGAAATATCAAATAATGGCAGTGTTTAGATGCCTTAAGATGGCAACTGTTAAGACTGATTCATTTCTAGTGGCTAGAGACGTAGCTATAGGGCCAAAAAACACCTATGCTTAAATTCTTTTCTCAACATTTTTTACCTCTTATTTCTTTGGTAAGTTATTTTCTCTATCATTTTTATAAATATTTTTAATGTAGATATAGATAACCTGAGCTAATAAATGAAATTTGCTGCGCACTATCTTCTTTTATCTTTATAGCAATGTCTATGAAACAGTATCAATAATCATATTTTGCAGGTGAGGAAACTGAAGATTATAGCTGTTATGAATGTTATGAATGCTCAGGGCATGCATTAACAAATGGAAGAGCTAGTATTTGCAATTATGTCTGTCTGAAACCAAAACCTGAGCTTTTAACCCCTAGGTACTACTGACTCAAAGGGTCATTATAAGATTAATTGGAATGATGCTGGGAGCAATGTCAAGCACATCTAAACACGCGATATAAATGTAGCAGTTATAAGTTTTAGTACTAAATCTCCAATTGTACAAGGAAAATATTTATTTCTATTTAAATAATTACAATTTAAATCCTCATCTTGTCTTGCCAGCCAGAAATTCAGACCGATTCATAATTTAGGCTCAACCTTTCTGGTGTTACATTAAGATTTTATTCTAGGTCCTATGCTGTGCCAAAAAATTGGAGCAAGCTCCTCTGCTTTTTAGGAGTAGGCGTATTCTGGTTTTCGTGGAAAAGCCCCTTGTTTCTCCTAGCATTAGTATGTAAAGTTCAGTAGTTCTAATACGTATGAAGCATGACCATCTTCATTGAGTCTAGGGAGATTCTACTGCCCTTGTTCATTCATTTTATATTTATTAAGTACACTTTCAATATCAAGTACCATCCTAGATATTAAGGAACAATCAGCAAGAAATGTATGTATTTTTCGCTCTCTGCTTGGAGTCCAGCCTCTCTTGGTATGTCATGAAGTCTTATACCCTGTGGAATCCTGTTGCCTCTTAACAGGATGCTAAGAGTGGCACATTCCAGCCAGAGGTAAGCTTATCATGAAGCTAAAGAAATGGGATTCAGGCCACCATCCAAAAGCATGCAGGGCCAGGGGCTGGGGCTGTGAGGCCCAGAGCCCATCAGCCACCTCCTGCTGCACCACCTCTGTGGACGCTGAAGGCATGGGTACCCACCCTGTGCACTCTGAGAGTATGTAATCTTTCAAATCATTCCAAGATTTTTGTTAATTAAAGAATGAAGTGATCCAAGGTGGCTGAATAACAGCTCTGGAGTGCAGCTCCCAGCCAGAACAATGCAGAGGGTGAGTGATCACTGCATTTCCAAATGAGTTTTTACTGCCCACAGACCTAGGAGATTCTTAGGCTAAAAAGTACCAGAGTTTCCACCATGGCTGTTTCAGTCGGCCATGTGGGTCTCTGCACAATAACTCACATAAATCTGGGCACCTGTTTCAACAGGCACCTGGAATGCCTGGGATACAGAGCCACCCATTCAACTGGAAAAAAAGGGAGCTGAACCAGGGAGCCAGGTGATCTGGCTCAGCAGTTCCCACCGCCCACAAAGACCAGCAATCTGAAACGCTCTGGATTGAGAGTTTTGCAGCAAGTGCAGCTGGACCTGGGATGGTCCAGCTCGTTGGGAAGAAGGGCATCAGCCATTACCAAGGCAGTCCACCACTACTGAGGCAGTCCACTATTACCGAGGCAGTCCGCCATTAACAAGGCAGTCCACCATTACTGAGGCAGTCTGCTATTACTGAGGCAATCTGCCTTAACTGAGGCAGTCTGTCATTACTGAGGCAGACTGCTATTACCGAGGCAATCCACCTTAACTGAGGCAGACCGCCTTTACCAAGTCAGTTCTAACTGTACCTCTGTAAACAAAACCACAAGGAAGTTCACACAGCAGCTGGGCAGACCCAAGGCAGCTCAGCACTGCCTCTGCTGGCAGACTGTGACTAGACTCCCTTCTTGCTGGGCAGGGCCTCTCTGAAAAAAGGCAACAGCACATCAGGAACTCATAAATAAAGCCCCATCTTCCCAGGACAGAGTACCTGGGAAAGGCATTTATGAGTTTCGCTGCAGCAGACTTAAAAGTACCTGCCCAGAAGCTCTGAATGGAACAAAGGAGCTCCCAGCTCAGCACTTGAGCTCCTATAAGGGACAGACTGTCTCCTCAAGCAGCTCCCAGAACACCATATATCCAAAAAGACACCTCATAAAGGAGAGCTCGGGCTGACATCTGGCGGGTACCTTTCTGGGACGAAAATAACAGAAGAAGAATCCGGCAGCAACCCTTAATGTTCTGCAGCCACTATAGGTGATCCCCAGGCAAGCAGGGTCTGGAGTGGACCTCCAGCAGTCTTACAGCAGAGGGGCCTGACTGTTAGAAGAAAAACTAGAAAACAGAAAGAAATAACTTCAACATCAACCAAAAGGATGTCCATTCATAGATCCCATCCGAAGTCATCAACTACAAAGACCACAGGTAGATCAATCCACAAAGAAGGGAAGAAACCAGCAAAAAGGATGAAAACAACCAAAACCAGAACTCCTCGCCTCCTCCAAGGGATCACAACTCCTCACCAGCAAGGGAACAAAGCTGGATGGAGAATGAATCTGATGAATTGACAGAAGCAGGCTTCAGAAGGTAGGTAGTAACAAACTTCTGTGAGCTAAAAGAACATGTTCTAATCCAATGCAAAGAAACTAAGAACCTTGAAAAAAGATTTGACGAAATGCTAACAAGAATAAACAGCTTAGAGAAGAATATAAATGACTTGATGGAGTTTCAAAACACAACATGAGAACTTCACAAAGCATGCACAAGTTTCAATAGCTGAATCAACCAAGCAGAAGAAAGGATATCAGAGATTGAAGATAATCTCAATGAAATAAAATGAGAAGGCAAGATCAGAGAAAAAAAAGTGAAAAGAAATGAACAAAGCCTTCAAGAAATATGAGATTATGTGAAAACGCCTAATCTACGCTTGATAGGTGTATTTGAATGTGACAGAGAGAGTGAATCCCAGCTGGGGAACACTCTTCAGGGTATTATCCAGGAGAACTTCCCCAACCTAACAAGGCAGGCCAACATTCAAGTCCAGGAAATATAGAGAACACCACAAAGATATTCCTCAAGAAGAGCAACCCCAAGGCACATAATCATCAGATTCACCAGGGCTGAAATGAAAGAAAAAATGATAAGAGCAACCAGAGAGAAAGATCGGGTTACCCACAAAGGGAAGCCCATCAGACTCACAGTGGATCTCTTGGCAGAAACCCTACAAGCCAGAAGAGAGTGAGGGCCAATATTCAACATCCTTAAAGAAAAGAACTTGCAACCTAGAATTTCATATCCAGCCAAACTAAGCTTCATAAGTGCAGGAGAAATAAAATCCTTTTTGAACAAGCAATTACTGAGAGATTTCATCACCACCAGGCCTGCCTTACAAGAGCTCCTGAAAGAAGCTCTAAACATAGAATGGAACAACAAGTACCAGCCACTCCAAAAACATACCAAATGGTAAAGAGCATTGACACAATGAGGAAACTGCATCAACTAACAGGCAAAACAACCAGCTAGCATCAAAATGGCAGGATCAAATTCACACATGACAATATTAACCTTAAATGTAAATGGGCTAAATGCCCCAATCAAAAGACACAGACTGGCCAATTGGATAAAAAGTCAAAACCCATTGGTGTGCTGTATTCAGGAAACCCATCTCATGTGCAAGGACACACATAGGCTCAAAATAAACGGATGGAGAAAGATTTGCCAAGTAAATAGAGAGCGCAAAAAAAAAAAAAAAAAAAAAAAAGCAGGATTTGCAATCCAAGGCACTGATAAAATAGACTTTAAACCAAAAAAGGACAAAATAGACAAAGAAGGGAATTAAAAAATGGTAAAGGATCAACGCAACAAGAAGAGCTAACTATCCTAAGTATATATGCACCGAATATAGGAGCACCTAGATATATAAAGCAAGTTCTTAATGACCTACAAAGAGACTTAGACTCCCACACAATAATAGTGTGAGACTTTAACATTCCACTGTCCATATTAGACAGATCAACGAAACAGAAAATAAAGAAGATATCCAGGACTTGAACTCAGATCTGGACCAAGCAAACCTAATAGACATCAGAACTCTCCACCCCAAATCCACAGAATATACATTCTTCTCAGCACCACATCACACCTACTCTAAAACTGATCACATAATTGGAAGTAAATCACTCTTTAGCAAATACAAAAGAATGGAAATCGTAACAAACAGTCTCTCAGACCACAGTGCAATCAAGTTAGAACTCAGAATTAAGAAACTAATTCAGAACTGCACAACTTCATGGAAACTGAACCACTGGCTCTTAATGTTGACTGGATAAACAATGAAATGAAGGCAGAAATAAAGATGTTCTTCGAAACCAAAGGCAATGAATATACAATATACCAGAATATCTGGGACACATTTAAAGCAGTGTCTAGAGGGAAATTTATAGCAATAAATGACCACATGAGAAGCAAGGAAAGATCTAACATTGACATCCTATCATCAAAATTGAAAGAGCTAGAGGAGCAAGATCAAAAAAACTCAAAGCTAGCAGAAGACAAGAAATAACTGAGATCAGAGCAGAACTGAAGGAGATAGAGACAAAAAAAAAAAAGCCTTCAAAAAAAAAATCAATAAATCCAGGAGCTGGTTTTTTGAAAAGATCAATGAAATAGACAAACTGCTAGCCAGATTAATGAAAATGGAAAGAGAGAAGAATCAAATAGATGCAATAAAAAATAATAATGAGGCGATCCCTACCGATTCCACAGAAATACAAACTACCATCAGAGATTACTACAAACAACTCTATGCACATAAACGAGTAAATTGGGAAGAAATGGATAAATTCCTGGACACTTGCATACTCCCAAGCCTAAACCAAGAAGAAGTTGAAACCCCGAATACACCAATAACAAGGGCTGAAGTTGAGGCAGCAATAAATAGACTACCAACCAAAAACAGCCCAGGTCCCGATGGGTTCACAGCCAAATTGTACCAGACGTACAAAGAGGAGCTGGTACCACTCCTTCTGAAACTATTCCTAAAAATCCAAAAAGAGGGAATTCTTCCCAAATCATTTTATGAGACCAACATTATCCTGATACCAAAACCCGGCAGAGACTCAACAAAAAAGGAAAACTTCAGGCCAAGATCCATGATGAATATGGATGCAAAAATCTTCAATAAAATACTGGCAAACCAATTGCAACAGCACATCAAAAAGCTTATCCATCACGATCAAGTAGTCTTCATCCTGGGGATGCAAGGCTGGTTCAACATACACAAGTATATAAACATAATCCACCACATAAACAGAACCAAAGATAAAAACCACCTGATCATCTCAATAGATGCAAAGAAGGCATTCGACAAAATTCAACAGCACTTTATACTAAAAACTCTCAATAAACTAGATATTGATGGAACATATCTCAAAATAATAAAAGCTATTTATGATAAACCCACAGTCAATATCATACTGAATGGGCAAAAACTGGAAGCATTCCCTTTGAAATCTGGCACTAGACAAGGATGCCCTCTCTCACCGCTCCTATTCAATATAATATTGGATGTTCTAGCCAGAGCAATCAGGCAAGAAACAGAAATAAAGGGTATTCAATTAGTAAAGGAGGAATTCAAATTGTCTCTATTTGCAGATGACATGATTGTATATTTGGAAGACCCCATTGTCTCAGCCCAAAATCTCCCGAAACTGATAAGTGACTTCAGCAAAGTCTCAGGATACAAAATCAATGTGCAGAAATCACAAGCATTCCTATACACCAATAACAGACTAAAAGAGAACCAAATCAAGAGAGAACTCCCATTCATAAGTGCTACAAAGAGAATAAAATACCTAGGAATACAACTAACAAAGGATGTAAAGGACCTCTTAAAGGAGAGCTACAAAACACTGCTCAGGGAAATAAGAGAGGACACAAACTGATGGAAAAACATTCCATGCTCATGGTTAGGAAGAATCAATATTGTGAAAATGGCCATACTGCCTAAGGTAATTTATAGATTCAATGCCATCCCCATCAAGCTACCTATGACCCTCTTCACAGAATTGGAAAAAACCACCTTAAACTTCATATGGCACCAAAAGAGAGCCTGCAGAGCCAAGACAATCCTAAGTAAAAGGAACAAAGCTGGAGGCATCATGCTACCTGACTTCAAACTATACTACAAGGCTACAGTAATCAAAACAGTATGGTACTGGTACCAAAACAGAGATATAGACCAATGGAACAGAACAGAAGCTTCAGAGGCAACACTACACATCTAAAACTATCTGATCTTTGACAAATCTGAGAAAAACAAGCAATGGGGAAAGGATTCCCTGTTTAATAAATGGTGTTGTGATAACTGGCTAGCCATGTGCAGAAAACAGAAATTGGACCACTTCCTGATATCTTAACTAAAATTAACTCCAGATGGATTAAAGACTTAAACACAAGATCTAATAACATAAAAACCCTAGAAGAAAACCTAGGCAAAAGCATTCAGGACATAGGCATAGGCAAGGACTTCATGACTAAAACACCAAAAGCATTCACAACAAAAGCCAAAATAGACATATGGGACCTAATTAAACTCCAGAGCTTCTGTACAGCAAAAGAAACAACCATTAGAGTGAACTGGCAACCAATAGAATGGGAAAAATTTTTGCAATCTACCCATCTGACAAATGGCTAATATTCAGAATTTACAAAGAACTAAAACAGATCTACAAGAAAAAAACAAACAAATCAACCCATTCAAAAGTGGGCAAAGGACATGAATAGACACTTTTCTAAAGAAGACATTTATGAGGCCAAGAAACATATGAAAAAATGTTCATCACCACTGGTCATTAGAGAAATGCAAATCAAAACCACATTGAGAGACCATCTCACACCAGTTAGAATGGTGATCATTAAAAAATCTGGAGACAACAGATGCTGGAGAGGATACGGAGAAATAGGATCACTTTTACACTGCTGGTGGGAGTGTAAATTAGTTCAACCATTGTGGAAGACAGTGTGGTGATTCCTCAAGGACCTAGAAATAGAAATTCCATTTGACCCAGCAATCCCATTACTGGGTATATATCCAGAGGATTATAAATTGTTCTATTATAAATACACATGCACATGTATGTTCATTGCGGCACCATTTAAAATAGCAAAGACCTGGAACCAACCCATATGCCCATTGAAGATAGACTGGACAAGGAAAATGTGGCACATATACACCATGGAACACTATGCAGCCATAAGAAATGATGAGTTCGTGTTCTTTGTAGGGACATGGTTGTATCTAGAAACCATCATTCTCAGCAAACTGACACAAGAACAGAAAACCAAACATCATGTGTTCTCACTGATAGGTGGGTGTTGAACAATGAGAACACATGGACACAGGGAGAGGAGCATCACACACTAGGGTCTGTTGGTGGGGGACAAAGGGAGGGACAGTGGGGGATAGGGGGATTGGGGAGGGATAATATGGGGAGAAATGCCAAATGTAGGTGATGGGGGAGATGGAGGCAGCAAACCGCATTGCCATGTATGTACCTATGCAACAGTCCTGCATGATCTGCACATGTATCCCAGTACCTAAAGTACAATAAAAAAAATATTGAAAAAAAAAGAAAAGAAATGGGATTCAGGGACCCTCACTTTCAGGTCCCCTTCCAAGACTTTGAGATGGGCTTCAAAGAATGTGTTTTTGTTTGCTTTGTTTGGTTTTGCAAAGATATTTGAATTATAATCAGTTAGATTTGTCTTTTTTCAATTCAAACCTCTTTGTATTTTTATGAGCCTGCCAAAGGGAAGTTGGGTTTACTATTAATATTGCGAAGTTGTTAGATGTGGTATCATTATGGTGGCTATATGAAAAACATGCTCTTATTTGTTAAAGTTGTGTCCTCAGCATTCATAAAGGACATAAAGCAGAGAATACTCCTCCCGGTCTCTGAAAAAAAAAAAAAAGCTATAATGAAACAACTACTAACATGATGTTTATAATTGCTGAAACTGGATGATGTATAATTAGAGGTTCATTATATTCTTTCCTTCTTTCTTTATATGTTTGAACATTTCCAAAATAAAAAGTTAAAAATAACCAAACCCCGGATAAATCTGATTGTGGTATTTTTTTCATGTATTCTTTTACGTAAGTTGAAAAGTTACTTAATATATACTCTCCAGTTTCTTATCCACTTTTTTCCAGAAATATTTGTTTTAGATCCTGGATTTGCTTTTGTTATGAAACTTACCGTGTTTTTAAGAGGAGCATATTTAATTTATAAATTGAATCAAAATATTGATCATACTGTTTCATTTTTCTTTCTCCTTTTCCTTTATGTTCTTGGCATTTCTCAAATCTACTCATCACGTGACTGATTTTGTTTTCTGCAATTCAATTTTTCGACTGATTACACCCTGTCACAAATTGATATTCATTCTTGAATTTGGGGTTCCTTGCATTTTAAACTATTATTGCTATAATGAGCTAATTTTGCTTTTTAACTTATACTTCTCTTTTTTGACTCCTAGCTTGTAACTGTGTTCCTTTTTCATAAGGCTATATCTTCTTGTAGTTTTAAAAATTAACCAAGCAGGCAACTTATTGTCTCTTTATTTTAGAAACTGGAAGAGGCATGTATGAAACAGTATCTTTTATGATGCTAATATCTCTTCATAGGTATATTAGTTATCTCCAAAAGGAAGCAAGTTTCTCCGAATACAAGGGCTTTTTTTCCCTATGTGAAGACCTATAAAAATCTCCATCAATATTATTCTACAGAATCCCAGTTTGGAAAATGTAGGCTAAACATTTTTTATTTTTTTTTCTTCCCATAATCAGAGGAAAAGTGGTAAATTTATACTGTGGATCTTGTGGGTGTTTTCATCATTACTTAGTTCAATAAAATATTATTTAGCACCTATAATGGACCAAGCACTGTGCTGGCTCTGGGGATACAAAGAACAATGCTTCTCCTATGCTTTAAAGGACTCCATGGGATAATAAACACATAAACACAAGTGTTTCTGGTAATGGAGAAAGAAAGGCGTAAATAACTGTCACTAATAGCACTGACCTAAAGGCTATGAAAAAAACCCATTAACAGAAGTCTTTCAAGAGGAGTAGCACAAGTACTAAGTGGTTTGTTTTAAAATATAAAAGCCAACTGTTCTCTTTTTAAGTTAAAGTGGTTTTTTTTTGTGTTGTTGTTGTTGTTGTTTTTTGTTTCATTTTTGGAGTTTTCTTTGGTAACCATGAGGAAAAAGAGAATGAATCCTATTTTGCCAAAGTGTTTCAAAACCTCTTAATGTGTATTAAATTGAAGGGTTGTTTTAATTTAGAAAAAATATTCTGGTTCAATACTAAACTTCTTTAAGATTTACTGAGGGTGTTTAATATTAGAACAACTGTTTTACTTCATTAAATTTTTAAAGAGGTTCTAAACTTTAATCAGTGAAAACTCAAGCTTCTAACTGCAAAAGCAGGCTATTTTAAAGTAATGTGACAACTTTAAAATTTTACAATTTTAAAGCTCTTCTTCATATAAATTTTCCTAGATGCCTCTGAAGCTTTGCATTTTCCTAGTGAGATAATGCTTATAAATAGAAGGCTAAAAACTCTTTAAGATATAAGGACTAGTACACATGAGTTTTATATGTCTAAATTTGGTTTGCAGTTAGCATTTTAAAGATAATTTTAAAAGTAATAAAAAGGCTAATATTTTTAAGAACTTTGTCGTTTAGCTTTTTCTTTTGTTTTATATTGTAATAATTCTTATGTTAGTATTTGCAACAAAGAAGTGATTTTAAAGACTAGTATTATGCTAATATTCTTAACAGACAGTTGAACAACAGGAGTTTGAACTGCAAAGGTCTACCTGATTTTTTTCTACCTCTGCCACCCCTGAGACAGGAAGACCAACCCCTGCTCTCCCTTTTCCTCCTACTCAACATGAAGGCATGAAGACAAAGACTTTACGATGATCCATTTTTACTTAATAAATAGTAAATATTCTTTCTCTTATGATTTTCTTAACATTTTCTTTTGTCTAGCCTATTTTGCTGTAAGAATATAGTATATAATACACATAAAAATATGTGTGAATTGGCTGTTTATCAGTAAAGTCTTCCTGTCAAATAGTAGGCTATTAGTAATTAAGTTATAAATGAGTCAAATGTGACATACATATTCTTTACTGATCAGGGGTTCATACCTCTATTGTGTGTGTTGTCCAAGAGTCAACTGTATAATGAGATATTACACAATTGGCAAGAAAATGTTGAATAGTCCCTTCAAAAATGGTCAAAGAAAATGAAGAGGAAGGTTTGTGACATAAACTACAAATTGACAATATAAATGTAAAATGCTGAAAAGCTGAACCTCAACAGTAACACCTTCACCAAATCATGGATCAAAAATATTCAAAAAGAAAACCCAATAAAAAAATAACAATACAACAATAAAATATAGTACAAATAAAAAATACAACATAAATATTTACATAGCATTTACATTGTATTAGGTACTCTAAGTAAACTAGAGATGATTTAAAGTATATAGGAGGATGTGCATAGGTTATATGAAAATACTGCACCATTTTATATAAAGGACTTGAGTATCATGAATTTTTGTACTCATAGGGGTCCTAGAACCAATGCCTTATGGAAACCAAGAGATAACCGTAGCTTATTTTCAACTTATATAATGATATGAATATTAATGTCAAACACTTAATTAGCAACCTCTTAGGGGTTATCACATAGTCTTGCAAATATTTTATAAAGGTGTTGAGGGGCACAAAGCAGACGTCACCAGGTATACTTCATTGATTCTCCAAATTCAAACTTATGTTTCAATCTCATGCCTTGGGTAAATGTGGGTGGTCTCCTGGTCTCTTCTGGAAGTACTTAATTAAAGTTTAAGACTGTAGTGGCAGGAGTGGCCACACAAACAGCACAGAATCTATGAAGTTAAATGTTGGTTGTCAAACCAAATGCAAAAATAAATACAATTGTCTTTGAAGCATGTAATTGTTATATAAACACAAAATATGTTATCATAGTTTGAAAGCATGAAAAGGAGTCTTGTTAGTAGAAAATTCATCAAAGAAATAATGCTATTAGAATGTTCCCAGCTTTGATCCTAGCCACAACATCACAACTCTTAGCCTGTTGTGAGTAGATGCTCTCTTGAAGGTAAATTTTGGCAACAGTAATTTTCAGGCTCTAATACAAAGAGCTAACATCAATTGAACTCTTCCTCTAAGTGCTTAAGGGCATTACTCCACTGAGCCTTACAACAGATTTTTATTTTCATCACTACACTTGTGGGAATGGAGAATTAGAAAGGGTAAGTAACTTGCTGAGAGTGACACTCTTGTGAGTTTTAAAACCAAGAATTAAACTCCAGAAACAATTAGGCTCTCACTCATTTACTGAATGGTTTATTTCACTGAGGAAATAAAATATTAAATATTGAGAATTTGATAACCACTTCTCCCATGTCTTAGGCTTCTAGTACTGTTCATTGACTCTATAACTCTGCCAATATCCTATGTAACATATTCTAAATCTGCCAATTCATATATTTTATTGTTATAATTTCTGTCTTATGAGATAATTTGGCAGAATTAAACATACTCAGCAGTCCTGGAACATGAGAATTAAGATTCTCTGGGGCGGATAAAAGAGAGAAACCAGCAGATAATAATGCATTAATTTATCTCTCCTCTTTATAGTGTTTTGAATGGCTTCATGATTTTGCAGCTTTTTCAAATATGTTTCCAAATACAATAGTTCACAAGTTCTGCACTTTCCCTATTAACTCAGAAAACTTGATAACTCATTGTTTTTGGTCCCTTGAATCCAAATGTGGCTACTATATTTTAAAGAAAATAATACTGTACTATTATCTCTATGGAGTGTTCCTCTACTCTAGAAATAGGGTGGGTTGAAGATCACAAAGTACATTTTATAATTCTGAACTATTCCACTAATCATTAATATGAGTAGGCAATTAATGCATAAGTTCCAGAGGAGAGTTCTATCTCATCTTTGCTAGTATAAGATATGTGCAGCAGCATAAAGGCAGGCAGTCTCTCTTGGTGGTATGCAAGGCCAACTTTAAGAATACCTGGCAGTATTTCCGATAGAAAATAATACAATGGTATTGAATAGTGGAAACCCTGGAGAATCTGTAGTTCAAAGATGGGGTTAAAACTCCATCTCTGACATGTATAGGTTATATTACTCTGGGAAGTGGAATAGATGTTGGTTTTCTCACCTACAGTAATGGGGCCAGTAAAATCTAATTCTGTAGAGATATTTTGAGGTTTAAATGAATTCATGTATTAGAATGCTTGCACATGCCTAGCAAACAGTACACTCTCGGAATATGATAGCTTTCATATCTCCTCTTACATTACTCATTTGGAGACAATGATACTTACCTTATGGGGTTATCATTAGAATCAGATGAGTATCTACGGAGATTGAATTTATCACACTATACCAATTAAGCTTCTAGATGGATAACTTTGTTCTTGGTTAGCCCAATTGAACCCTTTGTAGAAACAATTCATTTATAAAATTCAGTTGCCGAATTTACATATACCCACATAATATTCTAATATCTATCTGCTCTAATTGCATTTCCCATATATTTTTGTAAGAGACAAGTTTTATTTAAATAAACTCTCACAAATAATAATAAACGTCATTTTGAGGTGAAAAAAAGGTCCTTGTCCTATGGAAATTTGGTCACAAGGGGTAAGTAGAAGAACTTGCTCAGGAAATCCAGCAGCATTTTTCTTTGTTCAATTTCTCCTTTGTATTTTCCCCCTCACCTCCTTAGTTCTGTTTGGCATCTTGTGTTGCAGGCTTCCTAATTCTAAAAATATCCTCTTAGGCTCCTATACCGGGAAAGCTCAATGAAGTCAGCCACTTTTTGCTATCAGAGTGGTGTCTGCAGGATGAGGCAAGTCATACCCTGGCTCTGTCTTCAGGTCCAGGTCTGTCCTTATGGATCATAAAGCAGCAATTGCTCACTGCTGCACTGCACAAGTGTATTTAATCACTCAGAAGGAATTATCTGTGATCACAGTAAGATGGCTGGGAATAAAAGATGGTATCAACACCTAATGGCCAAAGAGACCCTGCTCAGGTCCTGCTCTCTCAGAAAATTGCTCATTTAGACTGCCT
Source organism: Cacajao melanocephalus (assembly GCA_963573385.1). NCBI lineage: Eukaryota > Metazoa > Chordata > Mammalia > Primates > Pitheciidae > Cacajao > Cacajao melanocephalus. The sequence continues at coordinate 56,225 of CAUYLG010021023.1, read as the reverse complement.
GCTTTAAGCTGATAGGACTCCTCTGCAATCTACCTGTTTTGTTACTCCTCTATTTCAAAATAACTAGAGATTCTTCTAGAAAATGTACTGTCTTAGTCTGTACTTGCTTGAAGTGTCAGCTGTAAGCTTCACAGATTTAATCAATTATTTTCAAGATTAACTTATTATTTTATTTAACAAATATGTATCTTGGACCATGTTTATCATGCATGGTCCAGGATACATACTGGTTAAATAAAATAGTAAGTTAAATAAAATAATATGCATTCTTTTGGGCACTGATCACGGCTTCTAATAAGAACTCTCTTCCTAAGGTCCTTGCAATGTACTAGGTTGTTTTCTGCTGCTAATATTTCAAGCTGTATGAATGTCTTGATATTCAAAAAGCTACTGATTCATCTTTCCTACAGAGTTGAGTCCAAACCTCACAACATCCAAAGCTGTATGGATTGGAGTCCTCACAGGAAGATGGCACACTCAAAGCAGTCTACAAAGATGTGTGTGGGAAGGGTAAAAGGAAATTCACAAGCGATGGTAAAGTCTTAGCCTCTCTCTTTGGATTGAGTGGGAACTTCAGCTGCAGGAGAGTCAGACCCCTTGAAGATGAGTACTTTGGTAGTTATATGGGTCAGATGGCTGAGATTGAGCCTGAAAAGTAAAAAGCCAATGAAACAAAAGTCTCAGCTTCTTGTTTTTGCCTTCTAATCTTCATCTGGTCCACCCATTGGCAGAACCCAGTAGGAAACAGAGGAAAAGGGGACATTCAACCTCCTGGAATATGTATTAGGGTCGAGAGTAGATCAGAAAGGGTGCAAGCAGAATGTTCAGCACAAATGACACTCCAAATCTGCCCCACATTGTAATTTATTAGAGTTTTATCCCTCTATTTCTGTTTCTGTTTGCTACTATTTCAACTCCTATAAATGTAGATAATTCTGGAACTAAAATTCCTTTTCACAGAAAGCATTCAACATTAAATTAATAAATTTTTTTTAAGTCTATACTATGTGCCAGACCTATTTCTAGCAGCTGGAAATGCTCTCTGCCTTTTAGGAACGTAACTTTTTGTGAGTGATATCTTTACAAAGACAGCATAGAGCAGTTCATAATCAGATATTACATATGAACAATGAAAACTTCTTTCTGTTTTAGGAAAAGCAGGGTTTCATAAAGAAGGGTTTGTCTGCAGGCGAGCTAATTACAGCTGTTTCTTTTCTCAGATGAGGCACTGAGAGTCAGGCTCCCACTAGTCTTCAATGAAATATTACAAAGTAGAATATATTCAAAACCTTTTGTGATCCAGAACTGTACAGTATCTCACTGTTTAGTTCCCTCTTCCCTCTCCTTGTTTTTAATTATAGAAATCATTTATTGGAATGGAACTGTCCAAATCCTGGGGTACAATATTCTTCTAGCTACAATTCTGTAGTGTTGCTTTACAGTTGAGAAGAGTGACATGTAGCAAACGACCAAAAGCTACCCAGGCCTACAAGATTCAGTTGTTCAAGAGTCCCTTGACACACCAGCTTAAAAGAAGAAAATAGGCCTATACTGAAAATAAAAGAAACTAATAGAAATCCCATGTCCCAACTGTTTCAAAATATGTGTCAATTCAACTCTGTAAAGAGGTTCTCAGAGCCATGCCAACACTGGACTTTTGTTTTGCTTTTTCCTTAAGCCTGCTAAATACATATAAACATTGTATAAGTAAAAAACACTCAAAATATCCTCTATGTATCCAAATCATTTAATACCTTTTGACGTACATATTGATAATTCTGTCACTTTTATGCTGCCTCTTATTCTCCCCTTTCAAAAGTAAGTCTTCTTATACTAAAATAGCCCCTGTCCAGCCAGGTGCAGTAGTTCATATCCCAGCATTTTGGGAGGCTGAGGTGGGAGGATCACTTAAGTCTAGCAGTTTGAGATCAGCCTGGGCAACAAAGTGAGACCTCATCTCTATCAAAAATAAAAAATTATCCAAGCATGTTGGTGCAGACCTGTTGGCTCAGCTACTTAGGAGGCTGAGGTGGGAGGACTGCTTGAGCCTGGGTGGTGGAGGCTGCAGTGATCTGTGATTGTGATATTTCACTCCAGCCTGAGCAGCAGAGTAAGATATTTTCAAAAGAAAGAAGAAAGAAAGAAAGAAAGAAAGAAAGAAAGAAAGAAAGAAAGAAAGAAAGAAAGAAAAAGAAGGAAAGAGAAAGAGAAAAAGGAAGAAAGAAAGAGAAAGAAAGAAAGGAAGAAAGGAAAGAAGAAAGAAAAGAAAGAAAAAAAAAAGGAAAGAAAGAGGACCGCTCTCTGGGCATAGTTTACTTTCATCATAATCTCAACTCTCTGTTCAGCTACTTCTATCATAACACTAATTTTTGGAGTGGTTTTTAAGGGGAGCAAATGAGTAAAATAGAAACAAAGATACTTAGCTTTATGTTTAGAATTGTTAAATGATTTGGATGTGAAGGTTTGTGTGTGTCTGTTTTGTATATTTAATGTTCAGATGCCTTTAAAATCCTTAAGGTAAGAAAGTGAAGGAGCAACATGAGTTGATTCTGAGACCCATGTTGATGACACTCTGTCCTGGGATAACTTTCAGCTCAAGGAACATCGCAATCTCCCTATATTCACCCAGAAAACTTCTAATATAATTTAAAACTCTTATTAGAAAACTCACTCAAATAGAGAGAAATGTCTTTACGCTACTAATTACTAAACAGTGCTTATCAAATTACTTAGTGTGATGGTTAATTTTATCTGTCAATTTGATTAGGCCATGAGTGCCCATATATTTGACCATGCTTTTTCTGGGTGTTTCTATGAGGATGCTTTTGGATGAGATTAACATTTAAATAAATAGACTGAATGAAGCAGATTGGCCTCCATGATGTGGGTGGGCCTCCTCTAATGAGATGAAGGCCTGAATACAACAAAAGTCTTACTGTCCCCAGAGTGGAAATAATTTTCTCTTCCTGATTGCTTTCAAATTGGAACACCAGCTTTTTTCTTGCCTTTGGACTCAGCCTGCCAGCCTTTCAACTGGGCTACACGCTTAACTCTTGTTGGTTCTTAAGCTTTTGTACTGAGGCTGGCTCTCGTGGGTTTCTACCTTGTCAATTCACTCTGTAGATCTTGGGACTTGCCAGCTTCCATAATTGCATAAGTCAATTCCTTATTATAAATTATATAGGTATTTGCATACACACACCCATATCAACCCTTCTTCTTTTCCCCCTGATCCCTTATTGTTATTGTTTTTTTCTATAGACCTTTAATATATTTGGCCTTCCAGGCCAATATAGCCAAATCACGATGATATATGCTTTCAACCACTTGTAAAAATAAGTAGGTTTACTTCAGTCTCTTAACAAATTACCTCTATTTTTCGAATGTTTTAAAATATGTTGGGTGGTGAGATGTCTAAGGAAACTGTTTGCTGCCCTTTCTTGACTCACACATATTTGGCCACATCTATAGCACAGAACTTTTCTAAATGTACTTCTAAATCAGAGATTTTCTTCCAAGATGGTTTTGAAACTGATCTGGAAGGCAGAACCCAACAACTGTTCATTTGCTTGTTTGATTGTTCTTTTCATTGTTTTGCTCTTAGTCAAGACATTTCTTTTTTAGCTCTAAAACTTCTGATGATTTTCACTCAAAATTTGCATGATTGGCTTTTAAATGTTGTTGAAAAAAGAGTTTCATGCAGTAATTGTTCAGTTTCTTTTTTCACACAAAAGATACTGAAATTTAGACTAATTTGCATCTCTCCAATAAAAAAGCCCATACTTTAAATAAGCATCTAAGTATGTCATATGTTTTTTTTTTATATTGATGATTGCTGCTTAGTACTGAGTTGCTAATTGTGGCTGAGAAGGGCTATCAGCTTTGCTTCTAAGTTTTTGTGTGCAAAGCCTCAGCGACTAGATACAAGTGCCATATTTTTTAATCGGTTGCTACAAATAAAATATTTTTACTTTTCTGGCTTTCATGACAAAACCATGACCTTCGCTGCCTGAGGAAAGCAAGGTTTTGCTGGCTTTGTTTGCAGGTATGGGGTAAAACCTTTGAAGCACACAGAACATAAAACTTATTTTATCCCAAATTATAAGTAAAATGTTCACCTCTTAAAACTATACCATGCGTATCCCTAGCCTTCACTTATGTCTCAGCACAACAACCCCGGGCAGTGTGTGAACCCCGCTGAGAAGATTGGTTTAACTCCCTTGCCTGATCTGGTTCTCCCCACAGTGAATTTCTCAAATTGCAATTTAAGTGAATTTTTTCTTAAATATAACTCTTCTGACACTTCATTGCTTAAATGGGTTCTGATATCTCTCTGTTTTCCTCCACAATATAAGGCAAAACTCTGAAACCTAATATACCTAGCTTCCGACGGTCTATCACTCATGGTCCCTGACCACCTTTTCAGTCTGAACACCTAGTATTTCTTTATGTTCATCATAAGGGTTTTTCCGATCCTGGAACCTGTCATATTCTTTTCCTCTGAGAATTTCTATTTGAGACATTCCATGATTATAGTTTCTCCTCTGGATCATTTCCTGTGCTGTGTCCTCTGGCCTAGGACTTCTCACTCCTCTCTTGTCTTGGTTATTCCCTCTTGACCCATCAGGCCTGGAAAGACTTCCCCAATTTACCAAGATTAGGCCAGTTTTCAACTCCTCCCTCCCCTGAGACATGAATATCTAAACATAATCTCTACTTTCTCATTATAACACTTGTCACATCATTTTAATTTCCTGATTGTTTGTTCTTTCTGTGATTTTCCAAAGGCAGAGATATACCCTTTTTTTGGGGGGGGGGGGCTTATTTTTAGTCTTTAATATACTGCCTTGTATACTGTTGGGAATCAGTAAATAGCTGTATCAATGAATGCTCACTGGAATGGGCAACCGCCAGTCAAAAGTCAACTAAGAGTCAACGTTATAAGAGCAATATCATACCTTACCCAAGGCTTAACTGTTTTGACGTGTTTTTCATTTTATAATTTGCCCCTGCCATTCAGGTGGGAGCAATAAGTATGTACCTCAATGGAGTTGTGTAACAGAACTCCAGTGTGAGGTTGAACAGATAGGATGTAGTGATCTTTCCTGATACACATGCATTCTCCTCCGGGGCCTTTCATAGTCCTTCTCACGCGATATTGTAATCATCCTTTCTCCCAATATTCTGTAAGCATTTTAAGGGCAGCAAGCTGTCTGATTTCCGGGGTTGAACCCCTACTCTAGCATACAGTACATTTAATGATTTAAAAATTTATTCTATTTTTGTGGGAACTTGGATCTCAAAATCATGGAATAACATATTTGAATTCTACAACTGCTAAATTGCTATGGAGGCATAAAAGAGTAGAAATCAGAATTTTTGACTCAGAATTTGATCTGAACCAGATTTTTTAATTTTCTCCAATATTTTAATAGTAATCTTACTCTCCTTATTTTAAAAAGACACAGCAGACTGTCAAGAACGATTTGAGAAATTCCACGATTATATTTGATAAAAGAACCAACCTGTAGGCCTACCTGACAGAGAATCTTAGCTCTTATCTTCTCTAAAAGAGATGACTCAAGGCAAAGTGACATTGTAGAAGAGAAACAAGTAGTAAGTAGTCTCTTTTCTGAGTTTGGACTATGAGTGTATTTTTACTATGGTAGATAATTTTATTTCTTCTTTCTTTTTTCTTTTTATTGAGATAACACATACGTCCACAAAATATACCAATTATAAATATACAATTTAATTAATTATAACAAAGTAATATCTAATTATGTAGGTCAAGAAATAGAATATTATCAGCATGCCAAATACTCCCCCTTGTGTGCCTCTCAATAATTGCCCCTTTCCTTTTTTCCGCCTCCCACCACTTTTTAAATGCTTTGGGATTATATAAGGTATATAAGGGGAAAAAGCCAGCAACTCTGGAAAGAGGGCTACCATAATCTAACAGGAGAGGAAAACTTATTCAAATAGGCACAAGATGATGCTATAAGAGGTTAGCAATATAAACCGGGGGTTATGGAAACTCAAAGGCTGTGGGCTGAGGGGAAACAGAAGTCTTCACAGAGGTGGTGACATTTAAAGACGGTTTTGAAAAATGTTTTCCTGGTTTAGAAAAGAAAGAAAAGTGGGATATACTAGAGAGAGGAAAAATAATTAACAACATGATGGTGAGAGGAAAGAGGTAGGCTGTCGGTAAAAAGGCTGGGTCTAATGTAATGTGGTTAGGGCAACAGATTTAAGCTTCCGTTGCACCTCAGAATCACCTATTAGGCTCTTTAAAGTACATACCCTAGATCTATATATTCATGACCTCCAAGGATCCAGGGTTGAGGCCAACAGATGTGGATTGTTTACAAAGCCTGACTGTTAGTTATGGTTTGCAAGTAAGATTTGCAAACGACTGAAACAGAAGACAAAATACCTTAAAGAATGTGAAATTCTAGGTATATGATGAATCAGGGCAGACTGTGGAGGATTTTGAAAGCCAATTTTTGTATTTTGGGCTGTACTCTTTAGCCTAGTATTTCCCAGACTTGCCTGGTCATAGGAATCACCCAAATAGTCTGGTAAAAAGCCAACTTTCTTGGCCCTGCAGCAAACCTATAAAACACAGATTGATAGGGGAGGTGGGGCTAGAGTTAATCTTCTTTCCTTCCTCTTCCCTCCCTCCCCTGTTTCCTCCTTTGTTTCCTTCCTTCCATCTTTTTCTCTTTCTCTACTTCTCTTGCTTTTCCTTCCTTTCTTCCTCCATCCCTCCGTTTCTTCCTTCTTTCCTTCCTTCATCCCTTCCTTCCTTTCTCCTTTCCTTCCTTCCTTTCTTCTATATGCTATTTCTCTTTTTTTTTTCTTTCTCTTTTTCTCCAAATAATTCAGATGATTTTCATTAGTACTCACATTGGGAAACTTTTTTTTAGCCCATTGGAAGCCATTTCAACTTCATTAGAGTAAGATACGCTATAAAGATGACCTTGGTACAAATTCATTGGTTGAGGAAAGGGAAGATATTTAAATAAGAGAGAGGAGAGGAACATTTGTTCTATAATTTGGGGGACAGCTGATTAGCAGACACCCTCGTTGGTTCACTTTCTAATTCCTTCATGAGTCAGTGTCCAATACAAAAGTGATGCTCAGAAATATGTTAAATGAATGGATGAATTATGAACTCATTCAATTCGAGGATGTGCTATTTAAAGGAGGACGTGTTACTTAAATGGATGTGTTATTAAATGGATGAACTATGAATTCATCAGGTTGCAGTGGAGGAGATACATCAAGGACATTTTCATAGGTATAATAAAGAGGACTTGATAAACAATTGGTTGTGGAGATTGGGAAATAAGGAGCACTGAGCACGACTTGGAGATTTCTAGCATGAATGGCTGGTAGGTGGGGAAGCCTCTCACTGAGATGGGGTTAGTGTTATGTCTTAGGTTCAAACTTGGAGGAAAAGCCTGTTTCTTTAAAAATAGTTGTCAGCAAATGACTTTGAGCAACTCAGAGTCTAGTTTACTTCCTCTCTGTTCTTTATGCTTCTATTCAGGCCAAACAACACCACCAACACAACTCTCACACTCACGCAAGTAACCCATGTTGCCATCAAGAAATGGGTACATACATTTTAGGTCCAAGACTTCAGCTGGCAAAGCCGGTTTTCATATTTATCAGATTCTTCCCCCTTTGCTTCCTTCTTCCTCCTTATCCATAACGACTGTTTTCTACTTTATAACAGGCTTAATACTACATGAAAATGAGAGAGAGCATGGCTGAATGAAATGATGGCTATCTGATTTTGTTACAGTATCTGCTGAAAATTCCTCAGTTTGTGATGTATCTTGGTGCTAGAGTTTGAGACAGAAGGGCAAAACTTTAATTGAATCTTATCTTCAAACAACTAGAGTAATAAAAGAGAAATAAGGGTGAAATTTCATAGCAGTTCAATTTGAGAACTCTTGTAGCTGCTCAATTTGAGAACTCCACATAACAATTACCTATATATTAACGGATCATAGGTGATTCTGGACTTTTTACCTCAGTGAACATTTTTTCTAGCAATAAAACAAGCAATACTTTCCTTCCTTATTATGGTAAAACTGCCACTGGGCTTCATTTAACAAGAATTACGGTGAATAAATTACAGCATCAAATTATCCACCATGACATGACTTGGTGTGAAAAATCTGGGCAGCTACAAGACTCTGTAAAGTTAATTCAAGCTGAGCTCACTAGAAAAATCCTTAATTACTTCCTGGAACCCATGGATTTCTTTGCAGTTCTTAGTGCCATTGGGATCACAGTTTAGATGAATTACCAGCAAATGCTATGAAAGGCGGCAGTGGGAATGGACCACAGAAATGAGGGTCAAAGTTTGTGTTCTTGATTTGCCTCTGGCTTCTATTACTACATGCGTCTTCACAAATTGACTTGAAAAATCACAGCTGGAATAGGAGAATCTACATTTTTATGTTTGGAAGGAAACATAAAATCATCCAGGTCTATCTCCCACAGAGAACAAACTTGCCTGTTTTGTCATTTTTGACAGACGGTCAGCCTCTACTTATATTAGGTCTATGACCAGGACTCATTACCTCCCAAAGCTCATTATTTCAACATGACAAAGTTTTAGAAACTCCTGTCAAAATCTAGCTGATTTTAATAGTGCATATAAATTTAGTTGTTTGTATTGGAGTAGACTTCCCCAAACTTGCATGATTAGTGTTATCTAGTTTACTTGCTAAACCTACAGAGTAGCTGATCTTTGCCCTTGGACGTTCTGAATCGGAAAGTCCAAGTTCCGATCCAGTCTTCAGATCTTCATTTTATCACATATGGCAGGTGATTATTACTTTTATAAAAGTTCGATAAATATATCTGTAACTACTTCTCAGACATAAATTTGCACTGAGTTGCCTGGAGATCTCATTAAAATACAGATTCTACTTTAATTGGTTTGGGATGGGACCTGTGATTCTGTGTTTCTAGTAAGCTCTTGGGTGACTTCCATAGCTGCAAGTCTGTGGATCATACTTTGAGTAGCAAGACTGTAGAATAATGTCAAATCATTCTCTTAAGATGATGCTCCTTAAAATATTGTCAAAGACAATTTTTCCTTAGGTTCTGTATCTCTATAATTCCAAGCTGAATGACTTCACTTACTTGAGTCATTTCTCATCAATATGGATGTGCTATGATCTTCATACCCTTCATCATCTTGTTTATTTTCTCCTGACTTAATCTTGGTTTGCTAATGTCTCCCATAAAACATGGGTTGGATGCGGTGGCTCACGCTTGTACTCTCAGCACTTTGGGAGGCTGAGGTGGGCGGATCATTAGTTCAGGAGATCAAGACCATCCTGGCCAACATGGTAAAACCTCATTTCTACTAAAAATACAAAAAAAAAAAAAAATTAGCCAGGTGTGGCTGTGTGTGCCTGTAGTCCCAGCTACTTGGGAGGCTGAGGCAGGAGAATTGCTTGAACCAAGGATGTGAAGACTGCAGTCAGTTGAGATTGTGGCACTGTACTCCAGCCTTGGTGACAGAGGGAAACTGCATCTCAAACAAACAAATGAACAAAACATATATATATAGTACACAATGCCCTATAATTAACCTAATGTGCTTTAAAATTGAAATTCAACGTTTTTCGAATCATTTAGTCCAATTTTCACTAATTATTAGATTATATGAAATTATGAACTGCTAAAATTTCAAAACGTTCTGTGCTTAAACTACTGTCAAGCATGGTCTTTTGGAGGCTGATCTAATTTTTTTGGTTTTTTTTGCTAAGTGTACACTAAATTCTATACATTAGCTGTAAACTATCCCATTTATTTTATTCTAATTTATTTTAAGAAAAAGTTTGAATCTTGATTGTGTATCCTATATATTGGCTATCCTTTTCAGCTTTATTTTGTGTCTTCCTAGTTCTTCATTCCTACTTTTTATGGAGTGTTGAAAATGAACATACAGAACTTCCTGGCCTGTTAATGAAAATTAAAAATAGCAAGCTGTTAATCAGTATACTATATTTAGAATGTGGTCTTTAAACAGCTGAAACTTTACCTTAAATTATGATCATTCAGCCCTTGTTTTTAACAGAGGTCTGTTGGCATTTTAGGTAGAAAAATTCTTTTGTTGCATGGGACTGCCTTGCATATTGCAATTCATTTAGCATATGATATGGTGTGGATGTTAGTCCCCCCCAAATCTCATGTTGAAATGTGATTCCCAGTGTGGGAGGTGGGCCTGTTGGGAGGTGATTGTTCACAGGGGCAGATTCCAACTGAATGGTTTAGCTCCATCCCCTTAGTGAAAAGTGAGTTCTCACTTAGTTCATGAGAAATCTGGTGGTTTAAAAGTCTGGGACTTTCTCTGGCCCACTTTCTGGCTGTAGCTCTCATCATGTGATGTACCTGCTCCTGCTTCACCTGCCACCACTATTGTGAATTTCCTGAGGCCCTCACCAGAAGCAGATCCCAGCACCAGATTTCTCGTACACCCTGAAGAACGATGAGCCCATTAGATCTCCTTTCTTCATAAATTATCCAGTCTCAGGTATTTCCCATATAGTAAAACAAATGGATTAAAACAGCATCTCTGGAAACTATTCTCTAAATGCCAACAGTGTGCCTGATATATTTCCAAATATTCCCTGGGATATTTCACCTTCCCTGGTTGAGAACTGATAAAGCCTATATTTTACCATTTTTATAGAATATATTGTGGGAGGCAATCTACCCAATATTTTGATAAAAAAGCGGTTTCTTTGTGTTAAACTAAGTCCACTAGTTGTGTAAGAACTAAGGCCACTTCTTTCACATAACTATTGAGACTAGAAGTGAGACTAACTGTGACAATATAATGTATCTGTTTGATCAGGAAATTTTTAACCAGGAAGATAAACCTGTAAGCCAGCATATTTTATTTTTTGCTTCGAGAAATTTTTATAAACTAATTTATCTTGGTGAATGATTTTGACAACAGTTCATGTATCTGGACAGACGGCTTGCTTATTAGAGCAACAGTCTGATTACTAAGACTTACTTCAAGATCTTTGACTTGCTGGAGAAGCAATTCTAAATGACATGTCACAAACTTTTCCAAATCCTAATTAGTTCCCCATCTTGAAAGACCTGTCTTCAATTACTTTATCCCAAACTCCAAAGCCCAAAACCTTCCTTAATTTCTCCCTTTTGAGACACTATTGAGACTATGAAGGTGGTGATCTTCTTTGGTTCAATGTTTAATGAATTCGATTTTGTTGGATTACTAGGTTTTTCTGGTGGTCTTTACGTGGGGGCTGACATTGTTTATTGATAAAGGCTTTAAAATACTTCTGATGGCAATCTTTTTTATATCCGGACCTATGAGTCCTTTGAAGATCTTAAATACTTATTCCAAGCTTGTTTGTTAGATTGATGTGTATTTTTGCAGTTAGGAAGAGGTGAAAAAAGTGGAAAAAGAAGAAAAGGAAGAGTTAATAATGAAAATAAGAAAGATGAAAAGGAGAAGTGGTAGGTGAAGGAGGCAGCAGAGAAGACAAAAGGAGATAAGAAAAGAAGAGAGAAACAATATGGGAAATATGTAATAAGGAGGAATAAGAAAAAGAGAGACATATACCTGACCTTTTTCTTTCTCATTTTTGCAATCATGGGAATCTACTGTGACTCTTTGTTGATCCCAGTCAGTATGATCTTAGCTACAAACATGGACAAGGAGAAAGAAGACAGTGAGAATAATTAGAGATAGAGGATGCATTCAAAGGTATGACTAGTCACTTCACTCCTTATTCAGCAGAATGCTGTCTCTTTGCAGAGATGGCTCCTCCGATCCAAAATGGATTGAGCAATACTTGAGGTTTTACCAGGTTGGGACTATTAGAATCTGACACATAATGGGCAGCAATTAATATTTATAGGTTGACTTGACAAATAATTGAGTCACTTTTATGACCTTTCTTAGTCAATTTGAGGTTCGTTCAGTTTTTGATTTATTATGAAATATTTATGTATTAGGTTCATACTACTGAGATATATACATCACCTTTTTAGGAATTTCTTTTTAGGAAATTCAGAAAAATCTCTTCAGTTCTTTCTGTACCTTTCTCTATGATGGAGAGATCTTAAACCTTCTGATCTTACATAACATTTTCAGATGTATTAAACTCTAAAAGTGTAATCTGCCTAAACATTCATAATTCATATGTTTCTGTCAAGTAAATTTGTGCAGGTGAGGGTGTGTGGCCAATAATGTTTTGTTAACAAGTCTAAATAACAGGTTTATATATAGACATCTTTGAAAATAAAATTTGTCTAAAGAAGAGCTTAGCCTTTTCTATAAGTATTCGTAATGCAGTCCAATGTCTACTGCTGCATAGGACAGTCAGATATTCATTCTTCACTGACTCAGAATGTGTTTTCTTATTCTTCCCAAGCCATTGTATTATAGAGTATACTATTCCCTCCTGCAGAATCTGGGGTGAGTTCTTGTACTACCTATGGAGAAATCTATGGTGATTTTCATTTAAAATGTTTTATTTGTCTTATGTGGAGCATATGATAGAGATGAAGAGATTCATCTCAGTAGAACCCCGGTTTGTTAATGTAAGCAAACTTTCTCTAACAACTTTATAATAAGCCAATGCCACAATTAACTTCCCCCAATGCATGAAATTTATGCTAAATGAGCCTGTATAAAGCAACCAAGAGTGTCTTAAACTGTAGGCCTGGGCTGTATTATTGGCACTAGAAGCATTTCCAAGAATGGAAAGCCAATATCCAGATGGACATGAACTGTGCAACCAGTTTATGTAGGTTTAAGAGTACAATGAGATCAGAGGGTGCATCTCAAGTTGGGGAAGACTGAATATATATGCACGTTTAAATACTTCTCACTCATTAACAGGATACACGAGAAAAAAATTCTTGAATGCAAAGTATATATTTGGTCAAGAAATCTAGAGTAAGCCCTAGGGACATTATTCAAACGCAAATCCATTATCTATTTCCAAAAATTTCTGTTTTAAATTGGCGTAGACATTTTGAGTGGCATTATAAATTTGAGAGCAACAGAGGGGACATTAGTAAGGAGTAGGAGTAATGATCAGAAGATGAGGCCAGAAACTCGGTGTTCCCAGACTGTCAGAGGAAGTTTAGTCTACAGCCTAGCAGAGACACTGCACAGCATTAGTGTGGGTCAAGAAGTTTCAGCAGGATGCTGTCACAGGCATCTAGGGCTCTGAGTAGCTTTAGATTCACATTCATCTGTCATGACAGCTGCGAACTACTTCCAAATTTCACTTGCTAGGAAGATAACTATTAATATGTATTTGGCTAGTTCCTATACTGATTGAGGTATAGCCTGCAGGTGTGCATAGATCATTTCTGGAATTGGGTTAAATAAGCCATAAGTAATGTTGAGAGGCACGGAGGATCTAAGGCAGAGGGCAGAGAGTGAAAAGGAGTGGCTGGCTTCCCTCCCAGAGTATGCTGGCCGCTCTTTTTCACTCTCTGCCCTCTGCCTTAGATCCCTTCTTACAGGCTATAATTCCAGGTCTTAAGGAACCCTGATAACAAAAATCAAATATTCTTTATAATAGTCATTACCTTGTTATAAATCAGACTATGATCAGAGCATTTATTTACAGTTTTTCATTAAATTATCCCAATAACTATGTGAACTATTATAATTTTCATAGATGAAAAAAACTAATGAGATATGGAGAGGCAAAGAAAGACCTTTCCTTTGTGTGATTCCCAGTTCTGTCTTCCTCTTCTACATATTTTGTTTTGGAAACATTCTTTTTATATCTCCCATATGACACAAAGCATCATCATAAACTGACTTGAGAAATAACCCATGTTAACAGAGTAATCCATGGTAATCAGGCAAATTAGGTAATAAACTCAAACAAGGGTCATATATTATTACATATTGATATTCTGAGGAAAGATAATTTATGAGACTACTTCCATAAACTTAGCCAATGATAGAATATATTATTGCAAAACATGATAGCATGATGCTGTTATATGATTCCATGTACATCATAAATAAGTTATATGAAGTAAGTTGTATATTTACCAGTTAGCTTTATCCTCTTATATGAAAGAAAAACAGCAGTCATAGTCTCTTAAATCATGATAGCTGCTTGTGCTGTTGTGGTTTTTCATAACCCTAACGATAGGTCTTCATCCTGCACTAACACTTAGCAGACTCTAGCAATATCACTTCTGTGCTTTGTTTAATGTCCAAACATTAAAGTTTTATGAATGACTGCAAATAGATAACAATTGCCAAGGCAGGCCCCATTGCTGTTGTTAAGCAGTGTTTGCTCTGCAGCCGTTTTCTGAGCTCTGCAAACACATCTTCCATCTGGCAGCTGGTTATGTTTTCAATTTTCTTCTGTATAAAGCAAGCCCATAGGCAATGCCATTTTATACATTTTGCTATTCAGGCTATGTGAGTAGCCTATCAAAATATTCTGAAGGAGTCCTAATAATCAGTATTATTGATGAACTACCAATAATTATATATAAATATTTAAGTATTGCTCACTCATTAATAGAATCTATGAAAAAAAATCCTTGAACGCAAAGTACATTTTTGGTCAGCAAATTATTATTATTTTCTTCTTCTTTTTCTTCTTAATGTGCATAGTTATAATCTGCCTTTTCCAGTCTTGCAGTTTAAGCATCACTGGTGACCCTGCATCTCTAAACTCTACTAGAATCGGAGGTCAGGTTAGCCAAGGCACCACCTCTTTATCAACATTTACCCAGACCTAAAATTTATGTTTCTTGCAGATTCAGAATACAGTATGCTGTGAATGAAATTCTAGTACATTTGAGCCATTGGAGCTGCAATGTCTCCCATCCCTGGTCACACACCACACTGACTCACTTCATAGATAGGCTACTGCATTAGATTTCTCATGAAATAAGTCTATTTGTTTATATATTTACAACTGGCTGTCTCATTCCAGATGACTTTTGCAGAAAAAAATTTTTTAAAGCCTCATGTGCATCTCTATTATAATTGATTAAAATAGCTAATTTGATAGTGTTTAAAAAGAGTTGGTTTAATTTGCTAAGAATATTATGGACTCGGATGTCAAAAACTTGGTCTTTGACCTAACTTTATCTCTAATTAATGATTTTGTCTGAAGCAACCACCTAGCTATCCTGGATTTCAGTTTTAACATATGTAAGAGGAGAAAGTTAAGTATTCAGACCATTTGGAAGAGGCAGAGATGTTTAGTTACTCAGTTACTCCCATGAAAGAATGAAAGAATGGTCGCATTATATCTGAGAAGATTGTCCTCCTTAATTCTTTCAGGAAGATTCATGAAGGAAATGGATTATACAATGAAAGAGAAAAGAAATGCTACCTAGTCAAATAAACTAAATTTAATTGCATGATGGTTGGATTGCCCTAATCTATATTAGTTTAGATTATATCATTCCTAAGGTATCCTTCAGTTCCATTTAAATAAATAATTCACTTACTTTTGCAAAGAAAACATAAAGTCAAATAATCAATTCACATAGTCTCTGAATTTAACAGACCAGCTTCATAATCAAGCTTCTTTTCATAATATAAATATAATAGTTAATAGTATCTGGTTTTTTACACAAGTCTAGCTTCAAAGATCTATCTATTATAGAAGCAGTCCCCAACTTTTTTGCACCAGGGACCAGTCTCATGGAAGACAATTTTTCCATGGATGGAGGGAATGATTTCAGGATGAAACTGTTTCACATCACATCATCAGGCATTAGATTCTCATAAAGGGTCTGCAACCTAGATCCTTTGCATGTACAGTTCACGATAGGGTTCACACTCCTATGAGGATCTAATGTTGCTGCTGATCTGACAGGAGGCAGAGGTCAGGTGGTAATACTCCCTAGCAAGCTGCTCACCTCCTGCTGTGCAGCCCAGTTCCTAACAGGCCACAGACTAGCACTGGTTTAAGGCCCAGAGGTTGGGACCCCCTGCATTATAGCACTCAAAATTCCTGATGGAGGATAAAGAGAATCCACATCTAAATATCTTCTATTGAATGAATGAAGAAACATTCTCTAATGTGTAAGAGACATTAATATGGGTCTGATATATTGAAAGTTATAAATGGGATAAATAAGACTTTTATTTGGGGGTACAAAACAATTAAAAAGTGAAAGCACTGTAATAATATAATATACATATTTTTCATCTTAAACAGGTGCTTCCTGTAATTTGAAAGAACTAGTAGAAAGGTATTTTGAATGGAAATTGAATCAACTTGGGTTTATCAGGTTCACATACTAGTACAAATGGAATTTAAATAGTTATTTAAAAAACCCAACAGTGTTAACTTTTTCTATGATAAAAGTGTTACAGAGTCTAATCCTTTAAAAATTTATAATTATGGAAAATGTGAGAAATATTAAAATATGTAAAAAAGAAAGCATAATCTACTCCTAACCAAAATTAATATTAATATTTGGAGATTTCCTTTAGTATTTTTTAATGTGTGCTGATGTATATACATGTATGCATATTTTACAAAATAGGTATGACATGGGAATATAGCTTTGAGTCAAACTAGTTTTATTTAACCATATATTATGAGTATTTTCTTATTGCATTAAATATTTTTCAAAAGGAAAATATTGTATTATATATTGTTATATGAATATATCAAAAATTATAAACATTTTCCTAGAAGGACTTTATTATTCTATGATTATAGTGTTAACAGCAGACTTTAGAATATGCAAGGCACTATTCTAAGTGCTTTAAATACTCAGGTATTGACTCATTTATTCTACTTAATAAATATGAGGTATCTGCTTTTTTATTTTCCTTATTTTATGGGTAAGAAAACTGAGGTGCTAAGAAGTTAAATAAATTAAGAATAATAAGAATAATAAAAACACCTACCTCACCTACCTTCTGGTAAATATACTAATACCATAACTGATTGCAAATCCAAAGATGGTGTTTACCGGCAGGGGAGCCTTTATTATGAAATGCTTTAGGCAGGGTATACTCAGTCTGTTTAGAATTATGGAAAATAAACTAATATTTATAGGGAATATATCTATGGAATATATCACTTATGCATATAAATATCTGACTATGATATTTAGATGTTTTATGGTGGAAACAGTTCTCTTCTTTGCAAGTGATGTGACTATGTACTATTCTTAGAAGCTGATGTGACAAGAAAGGACTTGGAAAACCATAGTGGTGTTCTCAAATCTCTTCCCATTACTTGCAATTACTTCAATATTTGAAATTGTTATTTCCATATTGAGTAAGATCTTTATTCATTTGAGTCTGATTTAACAATTCCCTTCTTTGTACAATAGCAGATATTTTTTAAGACTTTTTATATTTAGAACCCGTTGGAGACAATTTTTCATGAGTTTCTCACATATATCTATGTATTATAAGGAATCACTGCTTTTGCTCCAGTTTTTTTACAAATGATTGTATGGTGAGCAATCTTGGAAGACAGAGATAATGCCTTCCTTTAGAGCAATGGACACTTTCTGTGCAGCATAAAATAATCAGGTTCGTGTTCCTCTCTTCTATTACAATTTATGGCATGTCATGTGTCACGTGATCTTTGCTTCACTCTTTGCACATTAGGGTTTGGAGAACTGGCACAACAAAGAAATAATATTGTGGCCACGGCAGTCTCATAACTTCTGCCAACCTCCATAGAAATGTTGCAGGCTACATTTTTAGCTTGCAAGGAAGGTAAAACCTCAGACACTTTACTGTTTTTGACAGGGTCAAATTCAACTTTAGAAAGATGGCAATAATTTACAGTGTCACCAAGAGTGGATAAAATCGTCTATATGCTCACTTTTGGTAACATTGGCTAGTATCTTAAAATTAAAGTCTATACTGTCAACTTTGTTAATTCATAGTTTAAATAAGGTCATTCCTTTGTTTGTGTGCATTTTTTATAATTCCTAAAGATGTATCACAGAGTGTGATAATTGCCTTTATTGTTTATTTTCCAAAAAGACTCTCAACCTCCACAGTACAGGTACAAAGTCTAATGCATTCCTTATTTAGGACCAAATTAAATGCCCATCTATTAGGTAATAAAAATATTCAGTAAATTTAATGAAGAAAAGGATGTGTTGGTCTCATATCTTTGCTGGCTCTGATTCTTTATTCTTTAGATTTTAACTATTCCACTGATGTTTAATTTTCTTTAAGTCTAAAAATTTCCTTAAAAATATACTACTTTTTTGAGAGTCATTTCCCACTACCAATTTGCTTGCCTTCTTTTCAGTAACCTTTCTTTTTGTCGCCTGTCAGTTGAAGTAATCCTCCATTTCAAACTTCACAGAAGAGAAAACTAATCATTTATAAGTCCTTTCACTCTGATAGCCCTGAAAAAGGAATCATTCACATTTTTTAGTCATCTCTTTCTTGAAACCTAAAAAACCTTAGTCTTCAATTCTACATGCTCATCTTCTTGTCTAGTACTTGTCTCTTCCATTAGCATTGATGCTTTTTGTTTATCCTTTGGGACAAATTTATTTCTCTAATCTTTGTATAGTGAAATTTTATTTGGTTTAGTGATTTTTGTCCCAGCAGAGAGTTGAAAGCATTTTTTTTTTCCTGTAGGGTGATGTTAGCAGTAATTTCTGAAACTCTCATTCACATATACCAGATTAGCTTGTTTTCAAATTTTATGTCAAAAATATTACAAACATATTGAATCAAATGATTAAAAACACATATATGCACATCTATATGTATATATGTTTTCAAGTCTGTGTGTATATATATATATGATGACAATGTATGTTAGTACAAACTTTCAGGGCAACAAACTGCACATTTCCATCAAGAGTTCTAAAAAATGAGAATCTGTATGTTTGTCATGAAGTATCCTAAGGACATCATCTAAAATATAGTACAAAATAAAGCTTTTTGCTCAAGATAGCCATCGCACCATTATAACTGGAGACCACAATTTTTAGAATCTTAAACATCCAACATTAGGAAATCTAAGCAACTTAAAAATACTGTATGGAGAAACTTGATTAACATTAAATATATATGTGATGTTTAGTGAAAAACATTTTTGAAGAAATCATTTTGAAATGCTATCAATGATTATATTGAGGAAATGAAACTATTTAGATTTTTGAATATGTAATAATGTATTTCCAAACTCTTAATTTGCTTCTTTGTAAAATAGGAGTAACAAAGTTAACTGTCTGAGAGAGTTTTTCCAAGATTTAATGAAGTAATGAATTTCAGTTGCTTATGACAGTGCCTGTTACATGACAAAGTATGTCATTAGAAATAGCTATTATTATTAATACAATTATTAATATTATTAATAATTTATTAATTACTATTTTGCATGTTATTAAAATATCCGGCATTGACCATAAACTATTATTTTGCTTATGTGTTACATGAATGATAACTTTTAGGATTATATCAGTCATGCACATGAAGAGATGCTTCTAGTGTGATTTGAAAGTTATTACATTCCTTCAAAACAATTTTGTTAGTTTATGTAGTTTCCATAACCTTTTCACATTATTATTTTATACTTGAGAATATGAAGTTAAAACAGATAAACCTCTTTAAGCATATATTATGCTTTTAAAATATAGTCTTATTTAATCTTCACTACAACTTTATTAGGTAGGTATTATGCTTATTTTTAGTTAAATAATCCAGTGGTAAGGAAACAAGTGAATTTTCTATGACTTGCTTTTTAAATATCACTCAATATTATATTTGTAAATTTATCCATGTGAGCTATAATTTCGGCATGCTCATTTTTTAATGCTGTATCTTATTCCATCATATGAATATATCACAATTTTTGTTTCCTGTCTGTGGAATTTTTTCTACTGTTTTCTTATAGCAAACAATGTTTCCATAAACATTCTTATACATGTTTTCTCAGCAAATCTGTAAGAATATTTCTGGAAGATACACCTAAAATTAAAATTGTACTGAATACATGCGTTTTTAACTTTGCAAGATTATGCCACAGAGCTTTCCAAAGTAATTTACAGCATATAGTCCTACTAGCTGTGAATGAATGTCCCCACAGCAACAAATCTTCACTTCTTTACAGTCAGCCTTTTTGATTTTTCCAACGAAATGAGAGTAATGATATTTTACCATGTTTTAAATATGTTTCTATATTTAGCAATAATAAAACTTTTAAAACATTTACTTGCCATTTATATTTTATTTGTAAAATATATGTTTTGATATCCTTGACTCCTCCTTCTCCTTTTAAAGTAGATTATTTGACTTTTTCCTCTTGATTTCCTTCCTTATATGGGTAAACAAAGTCTAACAAAAATGTTACTTTATAGAACAATAATAATAACTAATTCACTTGGCTTCAATTTTAACAACTAAATCAAAATCTTGGCCAGAAAAAGGAGAGTGTTGAAGAAAACTACAGCTTCCAAGAGCCTCATGTACAAATTGACCATGATTCTTCCATCAGTAATAATGGTTGCAATTATTGGCTACTATCTTGAGACTCATCTTTTTCAAACTTCCTTATGAAGCTTCTTTATAAAGTATTATTTTAGAAATGGCAAGTTCTAAATTTATTACCTAAGTTGAATTGTATGTATTACTTGTTTATACTTAATAAATTATTTCCTAAAGTCATAAAAATTTCTCCTATACTTTTGTCACAAAGTTAAAAAAATAGTCTTTGTAGTGGCATGAAGTGGTAATTCTATTTCATTTTTCTTGCGTTAAATACATCTTCATAACAACATACTGAATATTGCACGTTTTAATCTAAGATTTGCAACGGTAGCTATCTTAGACTTTGTGTTTTCATACATGCAGGGATGCATTTGTCTTCTCTAGGTCTGTTTATCTATTCCTGAGCCTAAGCAATATTGTCTTCCTTACTGCAGTCTAATAATTCAAAGTCTTGATATCAGATACCAAAAAATTAGTCACATTGTTTTCCTTCTTGAGTAGAGACTTGGGCTTTTGCTTGCCAATATAATTTTTAGGTTTCTTTGTCCAGATATGGGTATCTAATATTCCAAGTCATATTTGTTGCGTCTGCCATCCCAGCTATTTGGGAGGCTGAGGCAGGAGAATCGCTTGAACCCGGGAGGCAGAGGTTGCAGTGAGCCAAGATTGTGCCACTGTGCTCCATCCTGGCGAAAGAGCGAGACTCAGACTCACAAAAAACAAACAAAAAAACCCCACAATTCTTTCATTATCGATCGAGTGCTTCTTAAGAAAAAAAAGTCATGTACACACATGGGTTAGTCTATCTTTGGATTCTATTGCTTTCTCATTGGCCTATTGTTTATACTTATCTTTATTACTGTAGATAAGAGCAAGTTCTTTCATTGTTTCTTCTTATTTATTTAGAGACGGAGTCTTGCTCTGTGCCCAGGCTGGAGTGCAGTGGCACGATCTTGGGTCACTGCAACCTCTGCCTCTCGGGTTTAAGCAATTCTTCTGCCTCAGCCTCCCAAGTAGCTGGGACTACAGGCTTGCGCCACCATGTCCAGCTAACTTTTGTATTTTTAGTAGAGACGGGGTTTCACCATATTGGCCAGGCTGGTCTTGAATTCTTGACCTCGTGATCCGCCCGCCTCGGCCTCCCAAAGTGATGGGATTCCAGGGGTGAGCCACCACGCCCCACCTCATTGGTTCTTCTTAAAGAGTGTTGCCCTTTTTGGGGCTTGGCAGAGGCAGATTGGGAAACTGATAAAGGACTGAGGAAAACAGGACAGAGAAAGATGGGGAAGAAGAGGAGCAGTAGCAGGCAAATTGCACAGAAGACAGTTTCAGTTTGAACCCACGGGGTAATACTCTGCATTATAAGTTATTCTTCAGAGTTTTCCAGACTCAAGGCAAAGAACAGGTTGCATTATGACTTCCATGGACCCTAGGCACTTTTACCTTTGTGGGCCCTTTTCTTTATTAAAATTTTTTAAAATTTTTATTTTTTGACTACATTTGTAGAAAGATGAATAGAATTCAGACTGGATGTACTATTTTGTGGATTCATTATTATATTAATATTTTCCTTCTTATTCTAAATTAAATTAAAGTAGAAGCATTTGTGAGGTCCCGCAAAGTATTGTGGGCCCAAAGCACAGTGCCTACTTGTCTAATAGGATAGTCTGCACTGACAAGGAAGCTTGGCTTTACGTTCTGCTGTCTTAGTATTGCTTAATTGCTGCCCCCACTCTCCTCTTTGAGCACTGCGACAAGGACAGTCTTAAAAAAACAGAATTGCAGGTACAGGCTGTTAGAAATAATAGAAAAATGAAATTATTCTAGAGGATCCTAACACTATGCAATAAACAGTCTTGGCTATTCTTGGTTCTTTACATTTACATATGGAATGAGAATCAGCGTGTCAAGTTTTACAAACTACTCTTGGTTTATTAATTAGAAATGCTTTCATTCTATGGATGAATTTGGAGAGAAAGAATATCTTTCATGTATTGAATTTCCCAAGTCATGAAAAAAATTATATATCTCTATTTATTTAAGCCTCAAAATAAAATTTTATAATTTTCCCCAAAGACATCTTGAACCTTTTTATTAAATATATTCTCAAGTATTCAGCATTTTTATTCTATTTTAAATAAACCATAATAAAATTTTTTATCTTCTATTTGTTTCTAGTATACAGAAATAGACTTTTTAATGATTAGCTGGATCAAACAAACTTGCTACATAATCTTATAAATTTGAGTAATTCACTGATAGATTCTTTTAGGTTTTCTTTCTACATAATTCTATCATTTGAGAATGACAGTTTTGTCTACTTATTTTCAGGTTGTATATCTCTTATTTCCTTTTCTTGGCTCAGTATACTGGCTAGAATCTCCAGAACAATGTTTTATAGAATTCATAATGGAAGGTATTTTTAATCTCCAATTTGAAAAGAAAATTTCCATGGTATTACTGTTAAGAATAATGTTTACTCTAGGTTTTGTTAAGTTTCTTTGCTAAGATTAAGAAAATTCATCCTCTTCAGATTTAGTTTCAGTTTTTCAGTTTATATCCCCCATGAATGACACTGAATTTTATGACTGTCATATACATTTTCAACTTGGTAATGTTAATAATCTATTATCAATTTTACATTACTGAATTAAATATGGTAATATTTTAATTTTTCATCAGTGCTTATAAGTGAAATGGGCTTTTAATCTTACTTTCTCTTATTTTCTTTGTCAGGTTTTTGTATTGAAGATCATGTTAAACACATTAAATATTGATTATTTTTAATTCCATAGAAATATTCAGGATTTTAATTTCTTCTGGAGTCAGCTTTGGTAACACAGTTCTCAGAGAAATTGTTTATTAATCAATTCTCAAACTAATTGGAACAAAGTTGTTACTAGGATTGTCTTACTAGTTTTAGTCATTTAATGATTTCTTTATTTTCATAAATAATATTTTTATTGAAAAGTGTTATGAGAGATTTTCCAATTTTATTAGTCTTCATAAGGAACCAACTTTTGATATTTTACCCTATATTATTGTGCTTTATTTCTGATCTTATTTGGATTATTTCCTTTCTTTTACTTTCTTTGGCTTTATTTCACTCTCTTTGGATGCATAATCCATTAATTTTAGTTATTTTCTCTTTTAAAATATACATTTAAAACTAAAGTGTTTGCTTTAATTACTAATCTAATGTCATTAGAACAATGTACAATTAAAATTATTTTCCAATTTTAATTAATTTTCTTCTTGGACCTATGCTTATTTAGAAGAACATTTTAACATTTCCAAACATATATGGGTCTCCTAGCTATAAAGCTAAATTACTCTGCATTCAGAAAATGTTCTCTGTATTATTTCTTTAAAATTTATTGAAGCTTGTCTTTTTTTTTAAATATATTTTTTATTGTACTTTAGATTCTGGGGTACATGTGAAGATCATGCAGAATTGTTGCATCGGTACATATGTGGCAATGTGGTTTAGTGCCTCCATCCCCCTGTCACCTATATCTGGCATTTCTCCCCATGTTATCCCTCCCCAACCTCTCTACCCCCCCACTGTCCCTCCCCTAGTCCTCCCCAACAGACCCCAGTTTGTGATGCTCCCCTCCCTGTGTTCATGTGTTCTCATTGTTCAACACCTGCCTGTGAGTGAGAAGATGCAGTATTTGATTTTCTGTTCTTGTGTCAGTCTGTGCAGCTTAAGACCTAATAATGACCAACTTTTAAGTGTTTTTTCAACTTAAGAAAAATCCTTACAGTAAATTCTTTAAATTAAATGTTTCCTGTGTAACTGATAAAAGATAACATGTTCAATAAGATAAATGTTGTTAATTGTATCGGTCAAATCTTCACTATTTTTACTAATTTTTGTCCTGTTGGTACATTATTGATTCTTAAAATGCATGTATTATAATCTCTCCTCATTGTTGAAATTTATTTATTTCTCTTTATAGTTCTGTTTTCCTTCATCTATTGTGAGGAAATTTAGAATTGTTACATATTCCTGGTAAATGAAATTTTTCTCATTAATTATGACTTTTAAAAATCTTTAGTAATGCCTTTTGCCTTAAAGTGTATTCTGATGGATATTTATGTGGATACATCTGCTTCCTTTCAGTTATTACTTGCATGCTTTTTCTACTCTTTGCTTTCAATTTTTCTGTTTCCTTGTCTGGTAAACATGTCCCTTGTAAATGTAATGTGTCTGTTTTTTTCTTTATCATCTTTTAAATGGAATGCTTATCTCATTTAATTCTAACCTAGTTATTGATATACTTGATTGTAAATATACTATCTGCATACTTTCTGTTTCTCCTATCTCTGTTTCTGTGTCTTTCCTTTCTTGCCTTTTTGGAAATTAGTTATCTTTATTGTTGTATTTTTTTTCCATTTTAAGAATAACACAGTATTTCTATTTGTTTAGGGATTATATACTAACCTATATCCCTCACTTGTCAAAATGTAACATTATTTGGCACTTTTACTATCTGCTTACACAGAGAACTTAGAACACTTTAACTCCATTGATGACTGCTCTTGATTTATACTCTATCATTCTAGAACATTTCACTTAATCTTAGCCAAAAGGCCGAGAAGTAATAATTGAAGGACATTTAAAACATCTCTATATATTTTTCAACACAAAACACTATTATTTCTTTATGTAATTAATTTTTCCAATATATTCTTATTTTTATAGCTTTTCATGTCTTCCTGCACTTTTCTGTTAAATGAACATGGCCTTATAATGTTCTTTGTCTTTCTATTAGGGAATGCCCACCTTTTATTACTGAAATATCTAGCATAGAAGAGGTGTTGACTGTTTTCTGAATAGAAATAATAAAATCTTCACAAACTTTAACCTTTTTAAAAACACCAGTACCCAAATTGTCACTCATCCTTGAAAAATTTTATATATGTATAAACACATTTTCAAGGTATATGTGATGATTTTATACATACACACACATACACACACACACATATACATATACATTGTGTAATTTTATTAACACAAATTAATCAAGATCTACGTCATCATATGTAGTTACCCTTATTGTGTGTCTCTGTGTATGATGAAGATACTTAAGATCTACTCTTAGTAAATTTTAAATAGTTCTCATAAAACTATTTTCCTTTTTCCTGAAGATCTTCTTTTAGTAAGTTTAGGTGTTTATTTGACAGAGTCAGCTTGTGGCAAATTATATGACATTGTTTTGTTGAAACTATTTTACCTTCGTTCTTGAATAATAGTTTCATTTAATTTAGAATTCAGTGTTGGAAATTTTTTTTCAGTTTACTATCTATATTTTGCACTATTATTTCTGACATATGTTCGGAATCTACCACCCTTTTATTTTTTTATGGTAGTTAATACAGTGCCCAGTGTAGCGATGTTTTATCTGTTTTCTACAGTACTTAGCACAATAAATAGGCCTCAGTGAATTCCCTTACATGAATTTAAAATAAGGCCTTAATTTAATATTAATGCTAAGAGGCACGGTTTCCTCCAAACTCCTTATTTATAGATGATAAAGTTTATAGGTGATATATTAGGTTCTCCTCAGCCTGCGATTATCAATCTTTCTTAGCCCTGTGAAACAAGAGATTTGTGATCAACTTGCCTTTGAATTGGTCCTTACTATGTGGTTGCATAAAAGCTGTGCCTATGTAATGATTATTTATTTTTTATCATTCATTATTTAGTATTGTATAAGCTGTGAAGAGTAGTAATATGGTGTTAGGGGTTTCTTAAGAAATCACATTTAAAACTTGATAGTAGAAAACTGGTGGAACTCATATACCTAAGGGATTAATTCAGATATTAAGTAGCTTATCAACCAAACTCGACAACTAAGTTAGGGTAGCATTGGCAATGTAACCATATCTTCTAATCTCCCTCTTTTTGCATGCAACCATGTTGCCAGACAATCATTGCAACGACATTTTTAAGAGGTTCATCTACAGAGTATTGTTTTAGAAAAGGCACACGTTCCCATCTGTCTTACAATCTTTGAAAGTAAGGAATTATTATCCAAAATGTACAGAGAACTCTTAACACTCATGAAAAACCAGTACGAGAAAACAGTAAAAATAAGAGATTTTTAAAAATTGTCCTATGCATCTCTTTTCTTTGACTATTCCTGAGTGATACCGTTCATAGTAAACGAGTAAAGGTAAAAAAAAAAAAAAAAAAAAAGAGAAAACTCAGTGATTTCCAGGGCTTGAATGGGGAAGGGAGGGAGGAATAAATAAGCAGAGTACAGAGGAATTGGGGGTCATAAAACCATTGTGTATAATACTATCATGGTGGAAACTTGTCATTTTACATTTGTCAAAACTTATAGAATGTACACCAAGAGTGATCTCTAATTTAACTATCAACTTTGGATGATGATTAAGTGTCTATGTAGGTTCATCAACTGTAACAAATGTACAGTCTGGTGGAGATGTTGCTTTTAAGGGAGGCTAGCTGTGTGTGGGCACAGAGGCTATGGGAACTTCCTGTACTTTCTGCTCAATTTTCATCTGAATCTAAAGCTGCTCTAAATGATAGTTTATTTCAAAAAAATCTATCAGCTTTTCTGAGTATACTGTGGTCTTTCATCTGGGATATATTATTGGTGTCTTTATTGTTATATTCACGATTTTTTCATCTTATTTTGACTTGACACATAATAATTGTACATATTTATGGGACATAGAGTAATACTTTGATATGTGAATGCAATATGTAATGATCAAATCAAGGTACTTAGCATAGTCATCACCTGGAATATTTATCATTTCTTTGTGTGGTAAATATTTAAATAGTTGTTTCTAGCTTTCTGAAAATCTAAATTCTTGTTAACCATATTCACCCTACAGTGCTGCAGTACAAAATACAAAGAAAAAAATGAAAAGCAATTACCTATGAATTTTCATACCAATGGAGCAGGCATTTTTCATTTTTGCTTATTACTTTCCTGTTGCTATTTGCAAATAGCTTATGTTACACAGTTTATGTAAAGTATAAATCCCAGTCTGTGCTTTCTTTTGTGCCACTTGAAATTATACTACAAAGTTGTCTTCTCTTAGTCTTAATAATGATCATTTTTCATAGCTAAGTAATATCCCATGTGTTAATGTACCATGATTTAGCAAGTCTTTCCCTATTGTTGAACATTTATTCTATTATGGGTAATGCTGCACTGAATATTCTTTAGTAACATATTTTGTCACCTTTGTTGAACTATTTCCATAGGAGAAATTTCCCAAAACGGAATAACTATAGCAAGGGCATGAAAATCTTTTGTTTTTTTTTTTTTGCTACATATTACTGTAGTCCTTTCAGAAGTGTTCTGTTAATCTATACTGACATAGTAGAGTAAAAATGCATTGATTTAACTGCACTTTTGGGGCCATTGAACACGTTTATTAGTCACCATGGGCTGTAAACTGCTTTAATTATTTTATAAAGAATTTTGCTTTGATAATAGTGTCCGTAATAGGACATTATTATTGAATGACCATAGCAGGTCAATATTACCATATTTCCTAATGGTAATTCTGTACTTAACAATGTGTGAACATCAGTCTTACAAAACAGAAAAAATAAACATTAGAGACCAGCTGATTAATGAATGATAATTTAGCATCCCGCATGCAATAGTATATAGTTTTGAAAGTTTGCAATAGCTTCATTTCTGAAGTAAACACTTACTTTGGTAACTGTTAAAATAATCAATCTGCTTAGCAGTCCTTCTCATAAATGTGGCACACTTTACGGTAATTTCTATTTAATAGGTAAAATACCAATTCAGAAGTGTGAGTTTATCATTACTAAGTGTGACGGAGGAGGGCAGTAGTAGACCTTGCAATTTTCTTAATTATGGACTCTCAAATACTTTTTTACTGTTCCAATGTAGCCATGGTTTTGAGAATACAGATATAGAGAATACAGGCTCAGCAATGCCAAGATAGATTTAGTATTTAAAGTTCAGTCAAATACCAAAAGGCCCAGAGGTTTTCTTCTGCACTAAAATAGCAAATCCCATTACTTTGATAATCAGAAGAGAATAGAGTACTCACCATCTTACCAGTACAGTTCCCTAATACTTTCATTATCATTGCAATAGATAACATTGCCTTTCACAGCAGTTTTTGCATGCAGATTAGATGAATACACAGTCAGCTTTTGACTATGCTTATAATATTAAGTTAATAAAACTCAGTTGGTCAAAGTTAATATATTTCTTCCAACTTGGTCAATTTCTAAATGCATTGTCCAATTAAACAGTCATAAAAATTGGTCTGGTCTGCACCATTCTAACAAGTGTATGGATTTCATCATAAATTAAATCTGGATTTCTTTTCACTCTCCAAGATTAAGTTGTTGGTCACCTTAGGGGAACAGTAATTTGCAAGCTGTTTTATAATTCTTTTTCTGTACTAAATAATATTAAATTTCTGTCTAGATATACCCTAATATTGCTAGGTAAACTGACCTTCCTGTGGCAAAATAAATATCTGAAATCGATGAATATAAGTTTAAAGAGAAGTCAGCTTTTTGCATGGATAATTAATACTTCTCTATACAAAAATGTATTAAGAAAAATTATCATCAGATTGGTAGACTGCTTGCCCTGTCCCAAGTAATAAGCACATTTTATTAACGTATGTTTAGCTAGCAAAAGTCTAAAACTAAAGGTAAAAATAATTACTTAAAATTAAAATGAGTTTTGTTTCAATTGCACATGCAAAATTACATAAATACACATAACACCATATTGCAACTTGGAAACAGTGCTTTGGAGATAAATATACTATGCCAAAAAATAAATCATATTCTTTTAGAAGAGATTTTCTTTACTCTTTTAAGTCTTTGTTTATATAATTGGACAATAATAGGTTGATTTGATTAAAATACTGAGAAAAACTGCTTAAAATGTTCACCAAGATTCTAGCCATTAACATATGAATAAAATACTTTGCAGTTATTTTTATTTTTTTTCTTCCCAAACCAATGTAGAACTACTATGTTTTTTCAACAGAAGTACTGAACAAAATGTTTTGATTAAACCCTCCCCTCCCCTCTCTTCCCCTTTTCCTTCCTTCCTTCCTGCCTTCCTGTTTCCTTCCTGCCTTCTTTCTCTCTTTTCTTTCCTTTTATTCTCTCCCTCCCTTCCTTCCTTCTTTCCTTCCTTCCTTTCCCTCTCTCCCCCTTCCTTCTTTCCTTCCTTCCTTCCTTCCTCTCTCTCTCTCTCTCTCTCTCTCTCTCTCACACACACACACACACACACACAGTTTAGAAATATTTGAGAGTGGTAATTATTTTCTAATGTAAGATTTAGATGTTTAGTAAGAAATTTATACTTTTTATACTTCCTAGATATCAGTATAGATAAGAAACAGTTACATTCAAGAATATGCTTGTTAAGCTAGGATTCACAGCAAGTATAGTCAGGTATTGATGTTAAATAATTTAAGGGCTTCAATCTCTATCTTATGGATTTCTCTGCCATGATAACCACATATCCATGTTCATGGTCTTGCTGAACACTTTATAGTCATCTATCCCTTGGTATACGAATAATTTTTGAAGCTTAGGGAGGCACTTGGGAACAATAAAATACAAAGCATAAAAATGGGTGCTCCAGTTTTTTCTCTACTTTGGTCATTTCCTTCCTCTTCCCTCCTTCCACTTTCCCTCCACTCCTTTCCTTTCCCTTCTCTTTCTCTTTCTTCTAGTTTGGTAATCAGAAAATGATAGTGTGGTGGTTTAAATTTCCTCATTTAAGTTATTTAACAGGAAAAAGGAAGTACTAAGTTAACTCAAAGTGGAAGCAAGAAATTAATAAAGATGAGAGCAGAAATCTATGAAATACAAAATAAAGAAACAACGTCAAAAGTTGGCTCTTTGAAAAGGTTAACAGAAGTCATAAATCCCTACACAGATTAATCAAAAATATGATACTGAAAAAATTGCCCATCTGAGAAATTAAAAAATGGATTGTATTAGAGATCCAACAGACATTTAAACGATTAAAAAACGATGAACAACTTTATGGGAATAACTTGACAATTAAGCTAGAATAACCAAATTATTGGTAAAGTACAACTTACTAGAATTGTCAGAAGATGGGACAGAAAAACTGAATGGTTCTATATTTGTTTAAACCTTGGAATCTCATACCAGAGGAAGCACACACATACACACTCACACACACTCACACAAAGAAAACTCTAGGGTCAAATGGTTTCATTGGTGAATTCTGTGAATGATGTCTCTAGTTTATATCTCTAGCTACATCCCTCCATCGTTCTTCTGCTACAACCTCATTTAATGGGTAGGCCTTTTCTTAGAGACTCATTGTCTACAGACTTGATGTTTCCACTTTGTACCCTGAAAAGAACCCCAAGTATGACTCTCTCTTCAAAGCAAGTGAAAACAACAAATGTGCAAAGTGAAAGAATGAGTCAAGAGATGAATATAACACAAAGATTATTGAAGTATATATTAACAATATTTCTTTAAGTTTTGATAGGTAACGTAACCTGGGACTACAAGATGAACTATTTCTTATTCCTAATGGCAAATTTCCTTGAATTAAGCAAGGCCATGTTTATTAAGTTATCTTCTTCTTCTTCTTCTTTTTTTTTTTTTTTTGAGACGGGAGACTTGCTCAGTTGCCAGGCTGAAGTGCAGTGGCACAATCTCCGCTCACTGCAACCTAGGACTCCCTGGTTCAAGTGATTCTCCTGCCTCAGCCCCCCCGAGTAGCTGGGATTACAGGCATACGTCACTAGGCCCAGCTAATTTTTGTATTTTTAGTAGAGACAGGGTTTCACCATGCTGGCCAGGTTGGTCTTTATATCTTGACCTGGTGATCTATCCACCTCGGCCTCCCAAAGTGCTAGGATTATAGGCATGAGCCACCTCACCTGGCCTATTAATTTATTTTCTCTATTTTACTTTCTTATGAAAAGGATTTAGGATGGCTAAAATTAAGCATTTAAGGTAAGATAAAATAATTTTAGCCGTAGATGAGACTCAAGGCTTGGAAAAAAAACATTTAAAAGTAAGTTAATACGTTTTAGAAGGCAGCTAAGAGGATGTACATATTTCAATTTGGTACAGGTAGTAATGGAGAGAACAGAGTACGTTCTCACAAAAAAAAAGAAACTAGGCTGAGGTTTTAATAATCACATTTAATTGCTATATTATATATGATCTGCACACATTCTCTTCAAGCTATACCTTAGAATCCTTTTTTATTTGATAAAAATTATATTAGAGAGATAACATTATTTGATCATAACTGTACATCTAATTGGTAAAAGATCTAATTTAAAGGGGTCTAGTTGAATCAAAAGCACAAATTCTTTCCATTACACCTTTTCCATTAGGTTGATAAAGAGGCAGATGCAATTAATCAGATGCAGAATTTTACAACTATTTTTTTACTAAAAAATGACTATGATTTAAATTCCTGAGGATGAGATATTAATGAACCATGGACTCTTTTGCTGTGCAAAGCTCTCAAATATAAAGTGTTGATATTACAAATAACAGCTCTAAAGTTGTTTATTTTCATTTCTAGCGGTAACTTTCAGAGAGTTTATATTTCTAGAAGTTATATATTCCTATAAATCTTATATTCCATGACCACATCTAGTCAGGAGAAAGATACTGCATCAAAGCTAATTGTTATATCCCTTACAGACATCAATAACATGGCAGCCTCATGGCATTAAAGATGAGAATTTTGAGATCTTATAGCCATGGGGTTTCAGAAATGATGTATGATACCCCAGTCTTATAATACTCTTTTAATTTGGGGTTTAAAAAGTAAAAAAATAAGCAAGAGTTCTGGCATTTGAAAGCAACTAGATTCTTATCCATTATTAATTCACGTAAGAAAAATAGCTATGATAGCAAAGGCCAGGTAGTTATACACAGGCTATAAATACAGATGAATAATTTATTTCTCTATTAATTTTGAATTTATAGCCAAACTGGTTGAACTCTATTTTTTCTTTTCCTAGAAGGGCATACACCAGACAAAATACTGCACTGTCAACAGTCAAGAAAGACATAAAGTACTCAGTAAGCAAAATGAGATTTACTATATGCATATTTATCTTATTTGAATGACCCTCTATTTGTGTAAGCCTTACAGCTTACTAGAAGGTTTTGGAAAATTATGTCTTTTCAAAAGATAACCTTAAATATGAGGAAGTATTTGCTCTGCATTAGGCAGCATGCAATTTGAGAGCTACCTGAAGTCTCATGTCCTCCTTAACAAGTTATTGCGTCCTTAATTTAGCATAATGTCTAATGAAATTCCTTTTTACCATTCAAATTATTTTCCTGTAATTCTTAATCTCTCAGTGTAAGTCAGATAATAAAACTATTTATTGAAACTTGCAATGTTTTCAAGGAGGTTTTTAACTGTCTCTTCTGAGGTTATTTAATTTTGAGACTTTGGAAGAAGCTCATTCCAATGATAAGGTTATTCATACAACAATCATACAACAAATATTTACTGAACAGTTTCTATACTCTAAAATGAAGAGGCCAATCAACTTGGTGTTCTCTCTGTTGCTCATTTAGGGCATGTGTGTACCAAACATAGGCATGAGTAAGTACATTATCCATACTCAGCTTGCCTGAGGCAGGTGATACATCACCTATGAAGAATTGCAAAATGTTAAACAAACAAAATCAGGATACCTAGCTGCACAGGTGAGTGGAAATCTGCGGTACCATCCTCTGGGGTTGGCCCAGCCCAGAATTGGCACATTGAAGTCACGGGGTTTTTAACATCCAATATGGCTTAGCATATATACTGACCACTATTTTAAATGTTTGCTTCAGCTTTTAAATATGATTGCCTATTACAGAAACCTAACTCAAAATTCAAACATTTAAGAAATTACAATTATTAATTATTTACTATTGGGATACCCAAATTTCATCCAATCAATTAACAGAGTCTTCTTTACACCAAGGCAAAGTAGTCCTAAACATTGGGTCTGAGGGGTACTCAGTGCCTCTTATTAATAGAAAATGCATATGTTACCAGTGAGCTGTGTGGTGGGCTCCATGTCTAATGCCATTCATGCTCCATATAGAGCCATCTTCTACAGAAATATATCTATGTCCTTCCAACAGTAGGAAGGGGATGGTATCTGGAGTAATAAAACTGTAGTTCCTTTCCATACTGTTCCTTTTTTTTTTTTTTAAACCCTCTGCTTTTATTCTTTGAGGTGGTTGGGAAGATTGTATTTCACATGCCAAGAAGTGGCCATTGCTATGTCATTGGTTGGCATTGGTGGCCATAACTGTTACCTCCTCTGTGTTCTATGAGGTGTGGTGATGATGGATACCTGATCCTCACCTGGTGAAAGAACTCTTGAAAACACAAGATGCTGGGTTTGTGGAGAAGATAGTATGGAACTGTCATTAAGGCTGCCACAATATCTTTGAGGTATCTCACTAACTTAACCTCCCTCTGTAACCAGTTATGCTTCTAGATGCAGAAAGAGGAGGGCTGGTAGCCATTCCAACATCTAACAATTTGCTTTCAATTCCCAGCCTTTTGGGACCACCCAGTGCCAGCTGATGAAGTGGTCTACTGACTTGGGGTCAAGCTGCTTTAGTAGGACATTTCTTCTTCTTGCCAATTAAAGTTCCTCTGATTACTGGAAGAAACTTAAATACAATGCTGTAATCTAGTTAAATTTTTGTCTACTATGTCACTGCAGCTACAAATGTGTGTCCTGCTCAGTTTCATGACTTCTGTGCCCACCAGTGGGTAGGATAGCCACCATCTGGTATATGTGGGAACAGTCTCAGATATTTTCCTTTTCCAGGTTGGTCAATATGTCCCATATTCCTGTTCTTCCTATGAGGAAAACTGGTCTTTTCCTTTGTATTTTATCTCAATATGTCATGTATTTAGCACATATTCACCTTGCATTTGAGGTCTTTCAGGATTCTCTTCTAGATCCTTATATACTCCTTGGCATGGATGCAAAGAAGCACACATGACTGAGGGAGAAGTGTAACAGTAGACATGGTATTATACAACTTTGCTTGTATCTAATTCACATTTAGGGTGAGGAAGGGGGGTTAACTTAACTGACAACAAAGCAATGGAATGTGTCAATCACATTTGGTCAAATACCCAGTGAACCTTCCCAAGATGAAGAGTTTCAGCTAACTAACCTATGTTACTCTTAGCCTAGGAGGGTCAGGTAAGTTTGAGACTACAGAATTGTTCTCAACTCTCTGTTGGCCAGCCATGAAGTCTTGGGTGCCATGGCAGTTCATATGGGTCCACATATGGTAGAACAATCAATTTCTCATATAAGAGAGCAGGGACAATGGTTTTTAATATTTTAGGACTCGGGGACCTATTCTCTTGTCTGGGTCATGGCTTTCTTAATATCTGCCTTAAGGGATGACTTCTAGTATAATTTATGGACTATTCTGTTTTTAGTATCTCCACATGATTGACACAAGTAGCCATAATGCCCTTAGGTTTGAATTTGCAGAGGCTGTTAACAATGCTTATATAATGCAATAGGGCATCTTATAGAATGAGCACTGACTGAGAGGTGACTAATATATTTTGAGACTTATATTTTGTAGATTGCTACCCGAAAAAGCAGCTAGTCTTCTCTAAAGCAGGGTGAATTTGGGATTTAAACCCATCAGACATACATTCTGTATAGCTTAGTGTTCAATTATTTTGACAGAACACTGAGGTGGCAAAATAGAACTATAGGTAGACAGAGTTTAACCATATCATTTAGTTAAAAACAACAATTTTGGACTCATGCTTTTAGCCATGCAGAAGAGAGAAACGTGTTTTTCCAACCTTGCAGTTTGTAAGTGAAACAGCCCAGGAGATTCACGTCTGGCTGTGCTAGATTTGTGTCCTCTGTGCTCTAGAGTGCAACAGACTATCTTCAAAACAAATACTTACTACTCCTGAATCCATCTGTTCCCTCCAATGAAGACTTTATATACCTGCCGAACAGGTGACACTTTTAGGAAATACAATCTTAATTATGGGCAACTATATTTTTTTGAGAAAAACAATTTATGAAGAGTAATTAGAACACTTCTTGAAAGAATTATGAACAGAATTTTAAAATTGAAATATAGTTGATTCATTTACCATAACTCTTTAACAAGAATTGTTTCTTTATAATTTTGAAGAATCCTTATTCCTCCTAATGAAACTGTGAATAATCTCCCAAAAGAATTCCAAAAAACTGATGCAGGTGAGGTATAGAACAACAAGCAGCTTAGGTGGAAGTCTGTTTACCTTTGTCTTATTGAAAAGGATAAAAATTGTCTTTTTGAGAAAATGTTTGAGGTTTAGTTTTTAAAAAAAATTTCTTGCAAATAACTAACAATAAAAAACCTAACTTTCATAAACTGCACACAAAAATTTCCCTTGCTACCTGTGATTCTGCAGAAAAATGAAGTGAGGAAATAGCAAAAGAAACCCATTTTATGAAGAAAAAAAGCTCATTTTCATTGGAATGGGTATTATGAGAAGAACACAGAGAAGCAAATAATTTACCAGTAAAAGTGGGGTTCCAAGTGAAAAAAGCATCAAGTGTCCACCCCTGAATCTATTATTTAAATTTCTCACTAGTTCACACAAACATTGATGAAATATGATAGAGTTGATTATTTGTAATAATTTTAGAAGTGTTTTCAATCAATTTTTAGAATTCCACTAAATGCTTAATAGAAAAAAAGGAATGCAACATAAACTATCAATTCATGAAGAAATATAAATGACAAAAAAATTTAGGAAAATGCTCGACCTCATACATACACAATGTAATAAACAATAAAACAAGAATGAACTACAGTGCTCCCATGAAATTGGCAAATAGGCAAAAAATGTATCAGTTGTGGGAGAGAGAATAATGACAGGTATACTTATCCACAGCAAGTTCCATGCAAAACTAGAATAACCTTATATATGCTAATAATATATAATCTTTAATGTTTAAGATTGACACTCTTAGAAATTTGACTAATTTCACTTTTCTAAATTTATTCTACTAAGAAATTTAGTCAAGTATTCAATTAAAAAGTACATATTATAATAGCATGATTATAACATTGATAATCATAAACCAATATTAAAAAAGGAAGTATATAAATATCAACATGGAATTATTCCTTCCTGTAAAATTATGGTTTTCAAAAAATTATGATGTATGAAAATGCTTATACCATATTAAACGTGGATCATGGATTGTAACATTGTATACAAAACATTATTCCAATTTTCTTAAAAATATAGATATAAGTGTCAGAAAGATAAATGAAACTACGAAAAGTAGGTTTAGGGTTGGGAATATGTCTATACTCTGTTATTTTCATATTTTAAAAATTATAATGAGCATATGTTAGTTTCACAATAAGAAATAAAATGAGAAAAAATAAGTAAAAATAGGTATTTGACATTAGTTATAACTACTTTCTGATCTCATGGTTTTTTTGGGTCTTGTAGGTGGGTTTCAGACAGGAAGAGAAGCTTTTATGAAGGAAGAGGGGCATGAACGTAGGAGGAGGAAGAAATAGATGTTTTCACATCTGGTTTGGGATTTACCGAAGAGCAGATGAAAGTGAGTTGTAGTTTATATCTAGTAAGGGTATCTGGTTGTTCAGATCAGTACTAAATGACTTTAAGAATCATATAACATTTCTCAAACTGATTCCTTACAGTTCCAATTATTTCCCTCTATAAACTTTCCATGGTTTTCATCTTTAAAGTGAGGAAAGTTTATACTTACCTTTTTGGTGTTTTAGAAGACAGGAATATTCAAAGGGCACAAAGCTGAATCTTTGAAATAGAACAAATTAATCCTGAATTTTACTGCCTTCTCTCATTTAAAGGCTATGAAGTTTTGTGCAGCAGAGAGTAATGTGTATACATAACTGCTCCTATGTAAAAGTCTTTGTCCTCTTTCAGGGTTTTTTTTTTTTTTCCTGTACCTATGCTTTGGAAGGATCTTATATTTAACAAGATATGTGTAATCTTATCAGCATGAGTACAAAATAAAACATGCATTGTATTTGGCCAAAATATAACATTGGCACACAAGTAGGGGTTGAATATTTATGTTCCACTTGCCTGTATATTTCTGGGAATAGAATTCCAAAAGCATAGGGACAGAATTGGTGGCAGCTGTTTTAAATTCATAAGAAGAGAGAACTAAGCACGGGGGGACTTAGTCTGAGTGTGGGAAGAAGACTTGAATTTAGCAAAGAGGAGGCATTTGTAGTTTGTTACACTGTTCTTTCAGCAGATCAAGATTTTGTGAGTCCTACACCTTATAAAATTTGGGGACCCTCTTTAAATAAAATAAATTATGAATATAAAATTAGGTAAGAAAGTTGATATTTATTTTGAATAAGCAAAGATATCACAATAGTTGACAAATTTTCAAAAGCTGACAAACAATAAACTTGTCACAAAATAAAAAAAATTTTTATTAACTGCTTTTACACCTTTATAATGCCTTTTTTCGGTAATACTTTTGTCTGTATTCTCTTTGAACTCAAAGTTTTATAACACTATTTTCTCTGGGGAAAATAGATTATTTCATCTATCATTATTGTTTAAAAAGTTTTTTCTTATTAATAAAATTTAGAAAAATGTTAGTTTCAAAACTCATCATTGGCAATGCTGTAAAGGTTTTAAGACTGCTGTCAAAGTTTGGAAAACTTTTATTGAGTTTCTTTCCTATATAAATTGTTATGATATACTGATTGGTTCGGGTATTACCACTGATTTGTGCTTTACAAACATGGGGATTTCAATAAATTGTAACTTTTTTTTGAGACGGACCCTTGCTCTGTCACCAGGCTGGAGAGCAGTGGCATCACCTTGGCTCACTGCAACTTCTGCCTCCTGGGTTCAAGCGATTCTCCTGCCTTAGCCTCCTGAGTAGCTGGTACTACAGGCACCTGCCACCATGCTCGGCTAATATTTTTATTTTTATTTTTAGTAGAGACAGGGTTTCACCATGTTGGCCAGGATGATCTCAATCTCTTGACCTTGTGATCTGCCTGTCTCGGCCTCCCAAAGTGTTAGGATTATAGGCGTGAGCCACCGTGCCCGGCCAATAAATTGTGCTTTGCATGATTCCCATCAATAAAAGAAAAATGTAAAGTGTGTTCATGATTATGTAAGCTGAATTATCAAGTTTATTCACAATAAGAGAGAAATTCTGTTTGAACTAGGATTTGGTGAAAACCAGTCTTCTATTTAAAATCTTACATAAATGATGGCTAGTAGAGTTTTCTTCAGACTAAATTTTGGCTCCACACATTTCAATCTGTCTTTCTCCTCTACTCCAATGTACTTCTGGTGCTGGATATCGCAGGTTGTACTGACATTGTAATAGCATTCTAGACCTGGATCTTCATGACACAACCTGGGTGAATTGGCACAGCAAGCAGTAAGAATATTCCTGGATTCCATTTCTATACCAGATAGCAGTACTAACCCAAATTAATATGTCTCCAAAAACGTTCAGGCTATTTCAGAGGAAGAAAATGTGTAAAAGAAATGATGCTAGGAATAGAATTCTTACCTGTAGCTAGACTATCCTAACTCTTTCAAACTTTATGAAAAACATATGACCACATGAACCCAATGCTAGGGCCCCTCTAATGGCCTTGGAAGGGGCTGCTTCGATTGAAGGGATCTGAGGGCTGAGCTTCATTAGCTTTTCGGTAAATAGACTTCTGTATCCTGTAATCACATTTTAGATAAAGGGGACTTAAGCAAGCTCAGTTCCCTATACCCTGGATAAACGGTACAGCCAGAACAAAGGCATTCCTGTAGTTTTCAAATAAGAATCCAAAATTACTGTGAAAGATATCAGATATTAAAAAATCAATTAGTATGATGGCAGTGATAATGAAAACTCTTAATGAAGTACACAAAATGGAAATCTACATGTCTTTTCTCAAAAATATGGTTACACTAGAAATCATTAAATATTTAAAAAATCAATTTAGTTCATTTATGACTTCATTCATTTTCAGTACAGTCCCTTTTCAAAAACATAAAGCCATTCAAGAAATGATTTACACTATTATTAAATAATAAACGTATCAACCTAAGCTTTACATGACCAGCTTTCAGACTCTTTTTTTAATAAGAAATTTTAATCTATGCTTCTTAATTCCTTCTTAAGTAATTTTAAAAATAGTTTTGGCTAATTGTTTAATAAGATATTTTAAATGCTTCTCAAGGATACTGTCTTTTCTGTAGTTTCATTATATTCATGTGGAACTCACTATTAAAAATATTTCTAGTTCCAAAGTGACTGTATATTTATGAGGTTAAATTTTTGTCTAGGATGATTCGTGAAAAAAAGGATCAATGTATTAGAGGTGAGAAAGGAACTTGTAAAGTTCATTAACCATACAACTCTGCTTTTGATCACATTTCACGTGATGCCAGATAAAATCCACATTAATTTTAACCGTCTGAAAGAGGACTCTATTTCTTTTCTGATTTCCTATATTGCCTCTTATTATGTTCCTCCTATGTGCCAGTTACTGTGGTTATCAACAATGAACAGAACTCTGCTAGGTTATGAAGTAAGTCATTGTGAGATGGACAATCCTATAAACCTTTATTCACTATAGCATTCCCAGAGCCTAGCACAGGGTCTTATAATCAGATACCCATTACATGTGTTGTTCAAGTAATGAAGCTGGTTCCTATATGAAAGTGGTTTCAGATTTCTTCTTGGAAGAGAGACTGTCTTTGTTTAGCAAAATAAGTTACTGTGACAGTGACTGGTAGTTCTAAGGAGAGAGCCAGAAGGAAGCCAGGGAGCTACACAGAACACAGTGTTCTGTGTAAAAAGAGAACAAACATTTTGGGGGTGGAGGGAGCTTAAATCGGGTAGGAGAAATAATGAAATTAAGGAAGAGAGGATACAACAATAAGGCAGAAGTCTGGACTTAACTGAAGAGATAAATAGTCGGATTTCCAGGGAGGTAGTGGGAAAGGTCTAGGGTCTCGAAGAATTAGTTATGTAAAACATTCATGTGTCGATATTTGAAGTAAAGCCATTTAACATTCTCTCATACCAATCGTTTAGTAAAGTGGCTGCATATAGACTTGAAACAGTGTAGTGTGAGGAGTAGTGGTATAGGATCATTGTTCACTGCTACCAGTGGGCAGCACGAATGGGAGGTAAAGGATGAAAAGAGATGGAGAATTCATTGGAAAGAGAAAATCAGAGGAGAAGTTACTAAGACAAACAAATTCCTCCCCGACCTGAAAAATCCTCAGCAGGAGATGTTGACTTTCCCTTTTCATGTAGGGTAGAACCAGTTTCATTTAAGTTGACAAGGACAAGTTGATTCCAGCAAACTGGAGGACTTGAAGATGTTGCATATTTTGAAATAGGGGTTATAAATGATTAGAATTTATTGAACTGGGGATATTGTCTCTCTCTTGAGAGTGCTTGATGACTAATAAGTGAAGATGCTCATGGGCAGTTTGATAAATTCTGCAATAGAAGTATGATCGACATGCAATGCAAACATAGAAAGAGTGATGTTACACTTTACCAACTGGGGAGGAATATCAGGAAGATGACACAGAAGAAGTAATACGTGAGTGAGGGTCTAGAAGGATAACGCAGAATTTCTCAGGAAGAAAAATTGGGAAGGGAACTTTGGGAATAAGAAATAGAGAGTGCCAATTCATGGAAATATAAAAGAGCAAGTTGTATTATGGAACTGAAAGCAGAGAAAAGACTGGAGGACATTAAGTAAGAAGACAAAGACTTTGGGGAAATGACTAACTGCAATTGTCTGCACTCAACTGGAGAGGTGAAATTCCTATTATTTTCATATCTTGATTGTTTTCTTTTCCTGAAAAGGCAATATATTTTATGATCTGACCCAATTTACATGTTTCTTTCCAAGGCTTTTCTGTTTTATATCAATATTTCATTCACAAAAAGACACAATGACATATTATTTTCACCTGTCCATCCATTCCTGGAGCTACAGGCAGATCTATATTCCACTTTCTGCTCTAACAAATGAAATAGAGATGCAGTGAAACAGCATAAGTGAAGAATGTTACAGGAAATCTATAATGCTGATAAAACCTCTAGGTTTAGCAGAAATCAGCCAATTGAGACTTTTTATTTTGTTATTATTTTTTCTGGCAAGATCTAAATTATTTATTGTAACACTAGGACAAACCTGAAACAAAGTGAATAAAACAATGTAGGGAACTTTATTGAATTTTGTCTAGCTAGCCAGGTTTAAAATATAATTTTTTTAATTCCTCTACAAAATGATTCTGAGACACACTGGAATGGACACATTCTTAACACAGTTTTGGAAATAGGGAATCACAGATTTTATCTGTGGGTTCAAAGTCAAAGTTATTCTTAAAGACTCATCTCCACTACAACCTCTTCTGTAAAGGGCTTTCTGGTTCTATTATACTTCATGTGGTTCTATGTGGCTGACCAGAAAAACAGCTTTTATTGACAGGATAGAGAGTCTAGGAATCTTTGTTAGAAGTTGAAAAGCCTCCTGGGGGATGACTCATTCTAAGGTAAGAGAGCATGAAGGTACAGAAATTTGGTCTGAGTCACTGGACCAGTATTGGATGAGAGAAAACAGAATGCATGATTATGAACACATCATAGTTTACATGGAGTTGTTAGTGAAACGTATGGTGAGAAAGATTAAAACACCTGAAGGAGCTAGAGCAGAGGAGGAGGAAAATACCAGTGCATTGTTTAACAGCATTTATACTAAAATTTCAATGATAATAAAAAACCCACAATTCAAATATTATTGTGTCCTATATCCAACAAGAAGGGGCTCAGAGCTGATGCTAATGGGCAGTAATACCTCTTCCTGCCATTATCAAGAAACATGGAAGCATTTGCACATTTTTCCTTCATTTTCTCCCTCCTTCCATCCTTTTCTCCTTCCTTCCCTCCCTCCCTCCCTTCTCTTCTCTCTCCTTCCTTTCCTCCCTCCTTCCTTTCCTCCCTCCCTCCCTCTCTCCCTTCCTTCCTCCCTCCCTCCCTTCCTTCCTCCCTCCCTCTTTCCCTCTCTCCCTTTTTTCTCCCTTCCTTTATTCTTTCTTCTTGTCCTAGTTTCTTTAGTGTTGCTATAAAGGAATACCTGAGACAGGGTAATTTATAAAGAAAAGAGGTTTATTTGGCTTCTTGTTTTGTAAGCTGTACAAGAAGCATGGCATAAGCTTCTGGTGAAGGCCCCAGGCTTCTTCCATTCATGGTAGAAGGCAAAGGGGAGCAGGTGCGTGCGGAGATCACCTGGCAAGAGAGAGAGCAAGTGGGGAATGCCAGGCTCTTTAATTACCAGCACTCACGGGAACTCTGCTGGTAATGAAAGTTCCTCCTCCCAGGGAAGGCATTAATCTATTCATGAGGGATTCATTCTTTTGAGCCAAACACTTGAGGATCAAATTTCAACATGAGGTTTCCTGGGACAAACATCCACATATAGCACCTTCCTCTCTCTCTCTTCGTCTTTCCTGATGAAAGTGACAGAAACCCTATCTGAATTAGCTTGGAAAATCAGAGGAATTTATGGGAAAAATACTCAAGGAATCTCAGTGAAGGGTTAAGTCACTGTAGGGAACGGCAATAGAAGCTAAACATTGGATGTAACTCTTAATAAGGAAGTGAATGAGGCCAGGGATGTTTCTAGATCCCTTCTGTCTTCTCTGTCTCTGTTTTGACTTAATTCTCTCATGATGCAAACTAAGTCTTCCACATGGCAAACGATATGGTTTAAAAAAATCTCCAGGGCCTCATCACCTGTTTTTCAGGAAAAGTTGACCCTTGCTTAATCTAGGGTCAAGTTATAGAAGCTTGCATGGATTTTGTAAGTGAAACCTAGGGTGAGAAAGATTAAAACCCAAACTAACCCAAGTAGAGGGTTAGTTTGAGTTAGGTATCCAGCATCAAACAAATGATATAGATGGAGGATGGAGAGGTAGGGATGCTTTTAAGAATAGCTAACCTTTCAGAACTCGTATTAGTGCTTGGGTCAGAGTATGCCTTTGCAGAAGAGAGGCAGTATTTTCAAAAGAAGAAGAAAGGATCAAGGGCAGATGTAGGAACCGACATCTACTAAAGCAAGTGCAT
Organism: Cacajao melanocephalus; assembly: GCA_963573385.1. Taxonomy (NCBI): domain Eukaryota; kingdom Metazoa; phylum Chordata; class Mammalia; order Primates; family Pitheciidae; genus Cacajao; species Cacajao melanocephalus. Next base: position 12,517 of record CAUYLG010021023.1, on the reverse strand, counting down.
AGCCAGCTGTGCCATCTTTTGCATCAATACAGATATTCTTAACCTCCATCATTAACTTACACAAACACTCAGGACTTTTGTTGGCATAGGCAACAGTGGGAGCCAGCAGACATCAATAGCAGGATTCAGGCCTTTAAAAGCATTATTGACAGGGAACAGCATCATAGTGAGCTAAATCAGAGGAGGAGGAAACACAGTACATGCTATTTGGTAAACAAGATGACTAGGGACTCTGAAGCACAGGGTATTTGAGTGTGGATTAAATTCCTATAGATTAAATGATGAGGCAAATAGTTTTGGTAAGATTCCCTTATTTATACTTTCGGTTGCCATGGTCTGGGAAATACAGACTTTGTTTATAAGCTATATAACTGTCCATTTTATCAGATGTTGATCCTAGCGTTCTGCATGGATGCTCAATAAAAAGGAGTATGGGTGCTGAATTGTGTTGTGAATTGCACTGCCTCAAAATTGTGTATTTCTTACATTTTCATCTTCTGTGTATGCCTTTTCAAAATAATTTAGTTATTTAGTTGGAGAATGAAGTCATGGATCGTGACCATTTAAAACATAATATATAGCAATAAAGAAATGCTGACTGAATGAATTAGTCAAGTGATTACGGGTGTCTAACTTGTCATAAAATTATCAGGCACAAATCCATTACCTATGCTGCTGGAAGGAGAAATCACTGTAGCAGAGAATAAAGATGGAATCAGTATTTGGGATTTAAGAAATTTATATCCATGAGTCCATACTCATCATGACCCACTTTGGAAGCCTGGTCACTAGATTGGGAGGCACCTTGGAAAGGGATGTGTCTGGGCAAGGCAGAGCATATGGTCCTCAAGAGGGAACTGGAGTACTAGGCAATACTTAGCTGGGGGTTAGGAGGAAGGACCAGAGCAGAAGTTTAGTCTTATGAACTGAAACAATCAAAGGAAAAGAAGGAGAGAGCTTTGACCTAAAGGGCAAATGAATTCTCAGTGGATATCCACAGGGACATTAAACCTGAATTTCATTCTTAGAGAACTTAACTGAAAAAGCAACGTGGTAAGCCAGCCACCTTGTCTGGCAAGATAAATTTTAATGCTCAGTGGGTGTTAGATTTAAGCCACAGTGGGCCAGACCAGGAGGGAGGTGGTGAGAACATGAGAATTTCTTATGTATGTCAGGATTAGCACAGAAACTGCAACAGGTAAGAGTTTGCATGCAAGTGAGGTCACCAATAGTTTGAGCTGTAAGGAATTAACCCAGCTACAGATGAAAACAAGGGAAGATTGACAGACTACCTTTTGACCTGAAAGTAAGTTGTCATTTAATGCTGTACTCTCCTTAAATGTTAAGTGCTTAACTGGAATGAATGAAAATATTGCTCAACAACCGTTTAATGTGATTAGATTTCAGAAGAGGCACATTATCTAATTCTGTAGGGATATACGCATGCCATTTGAAGAAATGAGTTTTGATCTATGACTCTTTTACAGAATGTGGTTCCATGAGATCAAAGTTTACTGTCCCCAGGAGTAAATAGTTGCTGGTTTGAGCACTTCAGTGTTGTCTTGGAATCATGAAACCAGAAGCACTCAGAAATATGTAGTGCCCTTTGTGGGCAACTCTCGTTGGTATGGTGCAAGAGTTGTATTCAATCACTTTGTCAGAACAATGACAGCTGTGAGAAGGAGCCAATGAAGCTATTCATCAAACTCTGAAACAGCTAGCACTTTACTTGTATGGAGTTATTTACTAGTGGTTGATGATGACACAGTTGAGTGAGGCAGAAACTTATGAGGCTTCTTGACTCTTTTCGGTGAGAGGGTCATTTTGGAAAGGAGAATTGTAAGGTATTTAGTACACCCAAATCTCCAAATCTAGTCTTTCATTAATATGGTAAAACACCACCAAAAATAGGGAAAAGTGTTTTTTATAAGGAAAGGAAGCTGTGATATTATAAAAATTTGAATTCTGTCACTCGCCATGCAATCAGAAAAGCAGAATCACTGGAATATAAAAATAATTGCAATACTTTGAGAATAACTAATAGAAGCACATCTTAAACTCTGCTCCTAATTAGACAGAAGTCTTTAAAGAATTTAGCATCTTTATAGTCAGTCATGATCTGTAAATACTGAGATTTGGCAAGGCATTTTTTGTTTCTTTTTAACGTTTATGTTTTGTTAAATATGTGACTCTCCATGCATATTAACTTTATCTTTACATGAGGATTTTGAAATCCATGTAAGTCCTTCTTTTAAATCTTCAGAATATAAAAGATTCAGCACAGACTATCTTTAAAAAATCCTTGAATAGAGATTTCTAGAAGAAAAATTGGTGGATAAACCAACTCTCAGATAGTTTATTGTGCTATAATTTTGTTGTCAATACTATTTGATTAAATATCATGATCTTTAAATATATCTATACAGCTACAGTATAGGTAGCTTGGAGAAGCTTGCATCTGTTGCCAGCCTTGAAATTCACAAAAACATTATACCTGAAAACTTGAGTTCAAGTCCAATTCAGGTTGAATCCCCATTTTTAAATATATGAAATGTATGACGTAAGCTTCTAAGAGTTTTAATTAAAAAAATCTATCGTATCTTCCAAATTTAGTTTCAGCTAGTAAGAGTAAAATATTGTGTACTTCTTTGAGCTGATAGCCATCTGCTACAGGAACATTCAAATGTCAGCTCATCAGAATTTAAAAGGACTTCCTGAACAGAAGTTCACTGAAATTTAAGAAACTTTAATGGAACTTCTGTTGTGAAATGATACTGTCTTGACTTTAGGCTAATCCTCAAAACGCATCTACAAATCCATCTCCCAAAATGTCTCCTACAGAGAAAGAGCTGGGCTGGTTTTACAATTTTTATGGCAAAGGTTAAAATAAGTAATTTCCACAACAGCTGTCGACATATAGTCTATCTTTGGAAGCTTCTTTCCCTAGAGAATTTTATTTCTTCAAATGTCATAATTAGAATTTAATCTCCAGTGACTACTCAAGGAAATCTGGCAGCAGGATGCAGTATGGGTCACATTTTAATTATGAATGCATCTTTCCCATCTGAAGGGCCAGGAGCTTTTTTCTAGTCATGTCACGGAAACTCTTATGCACTGTGAATAATTAAGTATGTTTTTCAGTGGATAGTAGTTGTTTCCTTAAAATTCAACAAGATTTATCAGAGCATTAACAGATTTCTTGTCCCACAGAAAACCGACAGGGTGCAAAGAAGTCGATTTCCGGGCAATTAGAGCAGTAAGTTGTGTTCATACACACGCTAGCAGTGTCTGTAACAGATGTGTATCTGTCAGCTGTTTTCATGTATTCGTTTATTAATTTCCTTTCTTTTATTAAACCAACATTTATTGAGTAATTATTTCCCAGACTCGAAGTTGGGGAAACAAGTAGAACAATACTGTCTTTTCCATAAGAGAGACATACCGGAATCTGGTCAGAAATTATCAGTAAATGAGTGATACAGTGGAGTCACATACACGGTTCTTTGGAAACACCAAGAAAGAAGCAACTAGTTCTGCTTGAAGAGATCAGGAATGACATGACAGGGGAGGTGATAGCTCAACTGAGCTGTAAAGAATAATAAGCAGGAAGGAATTTGTTATAACAAGGAAGGGGAGGGAGTTCCTGACAAAGGAAACTACATCTGTAAAAATAAGGACATTTGAAGGCTCTTGTAGTTGGTGTAGTGAGGATAAAAAGTAGAATGTTTTTGCATAAGTAGTATAACACAGCATACAATACAGGGACAGGGTTTATTTTAATGCCAGCAGACATGCAGATGTTATGGGCAAGAAATTCGTCTTCACAAAACAACGTAACATTGACTGTCACAGTCCTTCAGACGGGATTTCTGAGTAGCTTTGTCTCTTTATCCCAGTTACCTGAGAATATCTATCATTTTCCATTTTTTTGGGGAAGAAAAAGTGGTATAACCATACAATGAACTACTACTTAGTAACAACAACAAAGAAAACGTACTACTGAAAAATCCAAGAAAATGAATTAATTTCAAAAGAATTTTGCTAAGTGGAAGAAGCCAGAAACAAAATACTATATAATATGTGATTATATTTAGATGAAATTTCAGAAAATTCAAGACTATGGTGATGGAAAGCAGACTGGTAGTAGTTGCTAGGGTTTGGGGTTTGGGCAGAAAATACTCATGAATGCGGGACATGAAGGATTTTTTTTTGGATAACGGAAATGTTCTATATCATGATTGTGGTGGTGGCTATAGGACTATGAGGAATTCTCAGAAATCATCAAATTATTTACTTAAAATTGGTAAATTTCATTGTTTATAAATTGTAGTTCAATAAAGCTGACAACAAAGGTGAGCCATATCAGAAACTTTGGGTTGGAATTAGTTAGCTTCAGAGGTGCTAAGTAAACAATAGCCTTGCCAATAAAAACCTTCAGGATGAGGCTACTGAACTGAGTTTCTCAAGTATTTAGAGATAAAGAACCACATTGGCTGACACGGAGCAGAATAAGAAATTAAAGTCTACGAGCCGTGATTTTTTTCCAACAAAATATAATTTGGGAACTTTAAGAATGTTTGAGTCCAAAGTACAAGTACAGTAATAAAATTGAGCACTCCTTATCTGTCAGCAATGTCTTTAAACACTTTACACGTATGATTTATTTAGTTCTCATGACAACCTTGCAAGTCTCATTGTTATTCTCATTTTTCAGGTTAGAAAACTGAGGCACAGGGATATTAATGATCCTTGCTCAGGATCATACATCTAGTAAGTGTAAGAACTGGGATTCAAAGTCAGGTAGTCTGCTTCAGAGCCTATACACTTAAACAGAAAGGCATTATATTTGAATTTAAATTTCATTATATTCAAAGGAGTTTATATTCAACCCCGGGCATCTTGATGTTGTTGTACTTTATTACTGAAGTATATCGTTATTTTATATCATGGCAGAACACCTCATAACCTATATAAGACAATGTGGCTGAAGGTAATTAGAACAGGAAATACATTTTCCATCTCAAATATAGTGTGACGTTGAAGTTAATTAATTAAGTACACTGTTCTTATGCATTTCAGTGCCTTCCGGAGGGGAAAATTGGTAGTGACCATCAGAGGTACAAGGAATACCCCCAATAAACCAATAGTTGATATTGGTGAAGTGGCTACGTGAAGATAGAAAGGAGACTTCCGTTACCCTCCTAAGAAGGATAGCCACAGACATGTATGACCATAGGTTTAATGAATAAACTCAATGGATTAAACGAATAAAAATCACTGGAGGGAATTAAGATGATCCACTAAAATGTAGTACCTATGTATCCATACACAGAGCTCTCCATTTACAGTGCTGTTTTGGAGTAAGCTATTAGGGTGACATTATTATTGTTCTGACATATTGGGTGACGCTGTTGGTCTATACTCTGGAGTGAAGATAATGCAGTAGCACATTTGTAAGCACAGAGAATCTCGCCTTGCTCTTTCATTCTTGATTTTGCACCAGTACAAATAAGAAATCCTAGGAAGTTATATCTGTGCTGAAAAGCAAACATTTCCTTGGTTAGCTTCTCCCAAAATCTAAGCTGGGAGAGACAGAACAGAGAGCAATGGCAAGTCAATCTGGTCATTTTCTTGAGTTACACTAATCTAGCCTTTATCAGTAACAATAAACAAAACAAAACAAAAAACCCCACACTCCTATTTTGACATCCATTTATCTCTATTGTGTGTCTATTGATTGGTTCAGATCTTAGCTGGCAAAGAGAAGTGTTATTAACAGACTTGAACAAGAACAACAACGCTGATTTCATTATTTTTTGATTTTCAGTAAAGATGAAAGGCAGAGGGCAACACTGGGAATAAGGGCAATATGAGGATCAGGACAATGCAGGAAAGAAAAATGGAGCAGAATACGTCTCTCAGTCTCTCATATAACGCATTCTTCATCCATGGTATGTACTCTTCCCTTTACCATCATCAACACATACATACATGTCATCTCCACTACACCCATCACAGCAACCAAAACCAAAAACTTCTCTCCCGCAGTAATTTCTCCAGTCTTTATGTTTGTCTTACCAAGTCCCAGTGCCCAAAGACCACCAAGAACATAACTGTAGTCAAACAAACTTAGTTGTATTAACGCACTGCAGCAAGAAAAGCTGCATCCTATGGGGAAAATAATCTCAGTGAGATGGCATTAGGATAGTCGTGTTAAAGCGTTTGGGTTTGCACTGAGTGATCTTTGTGTCTGTTCCTGATTGTGTTGTCAGGAAATGTGGGCTATTTGTTGACTGGGTACATTAATAATGTTAATTTAAGAAGTAGGAGGAATTAAGTAAGGCTATTATTGATGAGAGATTATCAGTTGCACAGAAGGGAATGTGGTTGCATAGTGTCCTTGTTTTTGTCTTGTTCCATCCCGGTTATATATTAATCTTATCTGATGCTAATATTCTGTGAAATTGTTCATGTTCAGCAAGGAAAACAATCTAGCTCTTGGCTGCCAGGCCAGCTAACACTTGTCAGCTGTCAAACATTGTTGTTTTTTCTCTTTTCCTCCCTCTGCCAATTTCTTACAGTCATGAATTTCTCTTTCCATACTGAGGCAGCGTGAAAGTTTGTTCTCAGGGGAGATAAAAAGGCAGCTTGTGTTAGTTACAGACTTATCATTCATTACTGAATTTTAGAGCAGAAATCCTGAAACAAAGAGAAAAAAAGACTGTCTTTTAGGAAACCACTTACATGTAAAAATGGAGGTGTATTAGCTGTGTATGTGCATGGGACTATAATTTATTGGAGGTACAAACCCATTCATAAAAATGTTTACAGCTGCGTTATGGTTACAGTCACTAATGAGTCTGAGTTATTTGAGGTATGCAAAGATATTAACAAAAGTTTGGTGATAGTTTTGTTTATGTTAACCTGGATGTGATTATGCTTTAAAGACATAAAAATAATTCAAGAAAGGTTATTTAAAAGGTATCAGTAGATTGAGGTATTTTAATGTGCTCTTTCATAGATGGAATATTAATAGTTGGAAAAAGTACATTTCAAGCATAATGTAGCTAAGACTCAAATGAAAATTTCATTAGGTTTATCTTTAATAGCAGATTGGAAGCACCAGAGATTACTTTCTATATATAACGTGAACCTAATGTAGAATTTTCAGTACTTCAATAATTCTCTTTTAAGAGAATTACATTTCTTAAGGTACAGACTTTTCATTGGCTTTCTAGTTTGGGCTTTTTATTTATTTTTCAAAATACATCATGTTACTCCCTGCACTTAAATGGTTGCTACAGAAATAGTTATGGTTGTGATTTGCTTATTAAAAGTACATTCTGGCCATTTTCAAGGTTTCTGGTGCATTAATTTATCTATATATGAATGTTCACCTATCCGTGAACAGATGTCCAAGAAGGAGCCAATGGTGAAGAAACTGCTCAATTTTCACTACGTTTGATTGGAATAAATTTGATTGGCTTATTTTACTTAACATGACCTCCAGTTCCATCCATCTTGCTGCAAATGACATGATTTTGTTCATTTTTCTGACGGAATAGGATTACCTTGTGTATATATACCACATTTTCTTTATCCATTCATATACTGACGGGAACTTTGCTTGATTCCATATTTTGGCTATTGTGAAAAGAGCTGCAGTAAATATCGGTGTGCAGATGTCTCTTGGATACATTGATTTTCTTTTTTTTGTTGTTGTTGAAAAAAATTCCTTCCTGCATTTTTTTTTCACTCAGAAAGCCTGAAGTGCCCCCTTTGAACAATGCTGTCTTATTTCTCCTTTTGTCCTATCTAGAAAAATGAGTTCTGGAGACCACTAGGGAAGTGTTGGTGAAAATAGAGAAACAAAAGAAGGCAATGAGAAAGGAAGGCTGATATCAGAGTCTTTCCTGCTTCTGTCAAGGCATAGTTGTGGTTAGGAAACACTTATTGATATATATAGACCGAAGAGTTTTTTCCCAGTTAAAATGACCAAAATTGCCACCTTCCTATGAACTAAACTACAGACTTTATTTGGAATTCACTAGATGGTCTGTTAATGTTCACTGTGTGTTCCAGGGTTCAATGCAGGGTACCACACTGCATGTTTTTTCAGTCTTCAGTTTGCCAGTTTCCTCAGTCTTTCCTTGTATTCATGAGGATTACCGTTACAGTCAAGAGGATTAGTAGTATCCAATTGAATGTCTCTTAATTTGGATTTGTCTGATATTTTTCTCGTGATTAGGGTTGGGTTTTTAATTTGTAGAAAAGTTTCAAAGACATAGAGTGTCTTTCTTGTCACATAATCACAGGAAATACATGATATCTACATGATACCACTGATGATGGTAATCCTGATCACATGGTAGTGTTTGCCAGGTTTCTCCACTGTAAAGTTGTTATTTTCTTCTTTCCCTTTTCTATTCCTTGAAAGTCAGTTGCTAAGTATATCTAGCCCCCTCTTCTGGGTAGGATGGGATTAAACTTCACTCCTAGAAGAGGGAGAACCTATATGTATTATATGGGATTCTTATGCAAAGATAATTAATCTCTTCTGCCTCATTTACTTATTCAATCATGTGTTTATCAGTATAGACTCATGAATATATATTTTATATTTGGGTAATAATTCAATATCACATTATTTTTCATTTTATTTATATTGCTACATATTATATGTATATATTTTTTGGGTACATATAATTTAATACATTCATATCATTTGTAAATTTCAAATCAATGTAATTGAGATATTCATAACCTTTAATATTTGTATTTTCTTTATGTTAGAAACATTTGAATCCTTTTCTGCTAGCTATTTTGAAATACACAATAGATTATTGTAAAGTATAATCAACTCACTGATATGTCAAACACTAGGTCTTATTTCTTCTATGAAATTGTATATTTGTACACATTAACCAGTATGTTTTCATTTCTCTCACCCCTTTACTTTTCCCAGCCTCTGTTAATCACCAATCTTCTCTTTATCTTCAAGAGTTTGACTTTTTTAGCTCCCACATATGACTGAGAATGTGCAATATTTGCATTTATGTCCCTGGCTTATTTTTCTTAACATGACCTCCAATTCCACCCATCTTGCTGCAAATGACATGATTTCATTCATTTTTCTGATGGAATAGTATTCCCTTGTGAATATATACCACATTTCCTTTATCCATTCATATATTGATGGGAACTTAGCTTGATTTCATACTTTGGCTATTGTGAATAATGCTGCAATAAACATAGGTGTGCAGATGTCTCTTCAAATACATTGATTTTCTTTTCTTTTCTTTTTGATAAATACCCAGTAGTGGGATTGCTGGATTATACAGTAGTTCTAAAAATAGAACGTTTTTGAGGAAACTCTATACAGTTTTCCATGGTGGCTGTACTAATTTACATTCCTACCAAAAGTGCAGGAAAGTTGCACTTTCTCCACATCCTTGTCAGAATCTGTTATTTTCTGTCTTTTTGATAGTTGCCGTTGGACTAGGGTGAGAAGATATCTCACTGTGGTTTTGATCTGCATTTCTCTGATGTCTAGTGATATTGACCGTTTTTTTCATATACCTGTTGGCCATATGTAGATCTTCTTTTGAGAAATGTCTTTTCAGATTGCTCACCCACTTTTAGATTAAATTATGTGTTGCTATTCAGTTGGAGCTCCTTATTTATTCTGGTTATTAATTCCTTCTCAGATAGTTTGCAAGTATTTATTTGCCATTCTATGGTTTGTCTCTTCACTTTCTTGATGGTTTGCTTTGCCGCACAGATGGTTTTTAGCTTGATGTAATCCCATCTGTATGTTTTTTCTTTGGTTGCCTATGTTTTTGAGGTCTTACACAAAAAATTTTTCTCAAATCAATGTCCTGGAGTATCTCCTCAAGGTTTTCTTCAAGTATAATCATGGTTTAGGGTCTTCGGATTTAAGTAATCTATGTTGATTTGGTATTTGTATGTGGTGAGAGGTGGGGCTCTAGTTTCTTTCTCTCTTTTCTTTTTTTTTTTTGAGACAGAGTCTCGCTCTGTGGCCCAGGCTGGAGTGCAGTGGCGCAATCTTGGCTCACTGCTACTTCTACCTTCCAGGTTCAAGTAATTCTCTTGCCTCAGTCTCCTGAGTAGCTGGGATTACAGGTGCCTGCCACACCAAGCCCAGCTAATTTTTGTATTTTTAGTAGAGACAAGGTTTCATCATGTTGGTCAAGCTGATCTGGAACTTCTGACCTCAGGTGACCCACCCACCTCTGCCTCCCAAAGTGCTGGTGTTACAGGCATGAGCCACCATGCCTGGCCTTCTTTTTTTTATTAGACCTTTATTGAGATATAATTCTCATGCAATTTATTCATTTGAAGTATAGAAATCCCTGGTTATTAGTATATTTACAGAGTTGTGCAACCATCATCATATAATTTTAGAACATTTTCTCCCTCCAAAAGAAATCTCATACCCATTTTCAAGCTACTCCCCATTTCTCCTGCAATCACCCTCCCTGACGTTAGCAATGAACAATCACTGACCTACTTTCTGTCTCTATGGATTTACCTATTGTGAACTGTTCATGTCAATGAAATAAGACACTATATGGTCTTTGTGGCTGGCTTCTTTCACACAGCATAATATTTTAAAGGGACATCTATATTATAGCCTGTATTAATATTTCATTTTTTTAACTTTTATGTTTAGGTGTACACATGAAAGTTGGTTACATATGTAAACTTGTGTCATAGAGGTTGTACAGATTATTTCATCACTCTGGTATCAATTTCAGTACCCAATAGTTATCTTTTCTGCTTCTCTCCCTCCTTCCGTCCTCCAACCTCAAGTGCACCCCAGCGTCTGTTGTTTCTTTGTGTTCATGAGTTATCATCATTTAGCTCATACTTCTAAGTGAGAACATGCTGCATTTGGTTTTCTATTCCTGTGTTAGTTTGCTAAGGATGATAGTCTCCAGCTCCATCTATGTTCCTGATAAAGACATCAACTTGTTCTTTTTTTTATGGCTGCATATATTTCATGGTATACATGTACCATATTTTCTTTATCCAATCTGTCATTAATGGGCATTTAGGTTGATTCCATGTCTTTGATATTGTGAATAGTGCGGCAGTGAACACTCGTGTTCCTGTGTCTTTATGGTAAGATGATTTATATTCCTCTGGATATACACCCAGTTATAGGATTGCTGGGTTGAATGGTAATTCTGCTTTTAGCTCTTTGAGAAATCATCTTACTGCTTTCCACAAGGGCTGAACTAATTTACACTCTCACCAACAGTTTATAAATGTTCCCTTTTCTGTGCAGCCTCACCAGCATCTGTTGTTTTTTGACTTTTTAGTAATAGTCATGCTGACTGGTGTGAGATGGTACATCATTGCTGTTTTGATTTGCATTTCTCTAATAATCGGTGATACTGAGCTTCTTTTCATATGCTTCCTGGTCCTGTGTATATCTTCTTTTGAAAAGTGTCTGTTCCTGTCCTTTGCCCACTTTTTAATGGGGATGTTTTTGTCTTGTAAATTAGTTTAAGTTCCTTAGAGATGCTGGATCTTAGACCTTTGTCAGATTCAAGCTTGCAAATGTTTTCTCCCATTTTGTAGGCTCATTAGTTCTTTCTTGTAAATTTGTTTAAGATCCTTATAGATGTTGGATATTACACATTTGTCAGATACATGGTTTGCAAAAATTTTCTTCCATTCTGTAGGCTGTCTGTTTATTGATAGTTTCTTTTGCTGTTCAGGAGCTCTTGAATTTAATTCGATCCCACTTGTTAATTTTTGCTTTTGTTGCGATTGCTTTTGATGTCTTCATCATGAAATCTTTGCCTATTCCTATGTCCAGGATGGTATAGCCTAGGTTGTCTTCCATGTTTTTTATAGTTTTGGGTTTTACATTTAAATCTTTAATCCATCTTGAGTTGATTTTTAGTGCAAGGAAGGAGTCCAGCTTCAATCTTATATTCATGGCTAGCCAGTTATCCCAACATCATTTATTGAATAGGGAGACACATTTTCCACAGTTTGGCATTTATATCTTTGATGTTTTTCTTTTGGATTTTTCAATGGCGTGATTTCATGTTTTATGTGGACTATTGAATTATCTAATTAAATGTAAGGATTCTAAGTTTTATGTTTTTAGAAATGCCTTGATAAAGGACTTATTTCAACAGTTGAAAGACAAATAACCCACTTAAAAAGTGGCCAAGCCGGGCATGGTGTCTCACACCTATAATCTCAGGACTTTGGGAGGCTGAGGCAGGCAGATCATGAGGTCAGGAGATCAAGACCATCCTGGCCAACATCGTGAAACCCTGCCTCTACTAAAATACAAAAAAATAGCTGGGCATGGTGGTGCGTGCCTGTAGTCCCAGCTACTCAGGAGGCTGAGGCAGGAGAATCACTTGAACCCAGGAGGCAGACGCTGCAATGAGCTGAAGATCCCACCACTGCACTCCAGGCCAGGCGACAGAGTGAGACTCTGTCTCAGGAAAAAAGGAAAAAAAGAGGACTC